>JAPMOR010043441.1:0-67725 GCA_026543865.1 Argiope aurantia
ATTTTTTGTTGTTGTCATTGTGTTCATTTGTATTCGGGCAGAAAGACGGACAGACTTCTTAAAATGGATTTCATTCAAAATTTGATTGATTTGTAAACTTTAGAAAGACTGCGTCCATACGTCTAGCTAAAGCATTTTTGAATTATAATGTCACAGACAAACAAGCATAAGGCCAAAAATGTACATTTCTATATGAAAAGTAGATATGAAATGAGAACTATCATCTAGAGCCCATAGTTTTTTGGTGATTATAATACTTTCCTTTTCTGCAGTTCTTAAATAAGAAAGTAAAAAACCAGTTAATGATTTTTTTCTAACATTGAAAGCTAATTGGACAATATTTTATAAAAAGAAATCAAATTATAGTTTTGCAACATCCCACTGTCTAGGTTATTAATTGCATTAACTAACAAATTACACAGATTTCTTTTTTCTGATGATTACAATATTTTCTTTGTGTACTTAGTACACGGCAAAGTGAATATTATTTAAAAGAAACAAACCTACTATCAAAATGTGCTGTCTGATGGGTTTTGCTGTAATGGTGCAAATTGCAGATTCACTTTGACTCCATTTGGCTTATCACGTAAAATAGTCTGAAAGACCGACTGTCTCAAAGAGTGCTATCTCGTCTTCTCAAAGAGTGCTATGCTCAAATGTGACCATTTCACCACCAAAATATCTTCCATTAGGGCATATTTTCCGCATTCAATATTTTTCATTAGTCCCAAATAATTTTCCCAATAAAAGGCTGTGATAGTTAATTCCAAATAAAAGGCTCGGATTTAACATTATCACTTCGAAATATTACCTGCATTTAACGCTTTTTGACAGGGAGGAATTCAGTACAGTTTCTCTAAACTCATCAGCAATTGTGCCGTGAAAAAGCTTTTCTTCCCAACAAATGCAAAACAGTACTCGACCAAGTGAATATTATTTTAAAAAAACTTACTATCAACCTGTGTTGTCTGATAGGTCTTTGTGTAATGGCGCAAATTACAGATTCGTCACTCGATCTCTACACCATGTCATCCCTCTATTTTCAATTCGTTTTTTTTTAAATTATTTTAAAACTCTTTAAATGTACTTCCGTAAAAAATAGTTTCAAATTGTTTTTTACTGAATTTTCCATTTATTTTTCAACGGCCTTTCATTTATTTGCATTAAAATCACAGTAAAATGTGCAGTTTATATGAAAATTATTGTAAATAAATGTGGGATCATCATTGATTCTAGTGAAGAGCTGTTGCTACATTATATAAAAAGGGAAACATTTGTTTAAGGATGGAAATGTTTCATCATGGTTGTCTTAGTTCTGGATATAGAATAATTTGAAAGAATTCTTTAAACCAACTTCTCTTTTAAATGCGGTAGGACGTCAACGAAATAAATACAGCAATATTAAAAGGTTTATGTAGAGTTTGAGATTATTTGGAGGTTTTGAATGTGATGAATTTTGTGAATTTGACGCACAGAAACTCTTCTCTACTTCGAAATCGGTCTGCGGCCATGAAAACGGACGAATAGAAACCGATTTCAGAATGCTATGCATCTAAGCAATAAAATGAAGCAAAATATTAATGATTGGCTTCATTTTATTCAGTATGTTCTCTTAATATGCCCATGAGAGTCTGAAAAAGTCGGAAACAAATTTAACAAAGCGAATCATGACATTCATTTGAAAAAATACAATCAAAACACTTCACCCCTCTTCTACAAGTAGCCATCCCCTGTTTTGGTATTTGACATAGAGCTTTTAAATATTTCTTACATGTTATTTTAAAGTATTTTATTTATAATCCACTCATTTGTGGAGTTATACAATATTCATTAAAACATAATAATTAATGCCTTACATTAAAAATAATTTTATTTAATACAAAATTCGGTTCAAATATATCAAATGCTTTCAAATAAAGACTACGTTCAGGATAAATGAAACGGGTTTATACCTCACAGGAATCTGAATATGTTAGGATATTTGATAGGATCTCTGAAAAATTTGCTTTTGCATAATATGTTCGCTTTAAATTAAAAAGAAACAAACAACAATAAATTAAAAAAGAAAACAAAAAGAAACAAACTAAGTTCGTGCAAGTAATACAACTCAGGTATCATCCTCGTCATTTGACTGCGGTTCAAAATGATGAGGTCCGTCCCAAAGTAGCCTTAAAATGAACCGAGCAAGGAATATTAAGTTATTTGGTGGTGCCAAAGATTTATTTCTATTAAAATAAAAGTTATACTCCTCGTAAATGTTTAGTAAAAACTGGGATGAATGTAAATACAGGTCTCAGACAGAAATATTTACTTATATTATTATGATTATAGCCCACCTCCAGAACTACGAGAATTCCTTATTCCTGGGTGCAATTTTTCCATCTCTTCTCCAAAAAAGTATTTCTTAAAAGTCACGAAACCTCTTTCAAAAATAAAAAAGGACCCCAAAAAGAAAACGCAGAAAAATGTAAACAGCAAAGCCCTGTAAATTCAGCAAATCCCATTGGAGCCCTTTTGAGACGAGATTTCATTTCGAAGAACTTTAAAACGGCAATTTTTAGAGTTTGCAAATTTATACGGAAAATCCGACTCTGGGCAGTATGATTGATTACGAGTCCCCTCCGCGAAGTCGAAGAGCTACAGAGTAAATAAAGCGGGAGAGAATCGGATGAAACAACTAAGAATAATGAAATCGAACGAATGGAAAGAAAAAAATTCATTTTCTCATCTCTCGTACAACCTTTTTTTTTTTTGTTTTTGTTTTGTTTATTTATAATTCGATTTTATTTCTCTTTCAGGATTATTAAGACTATCCGATATTTTCTTCTTATTTTTGTTGTGTTTAGGCGTTTCTTTTAAATATGGAGATTAATTTAAATAAATTTACATGAACGCAAATTTTAAGTACTTAATAAAATGAATGGATTAAATATTGAGAATTGAATTACAAGTACTAATTCTTTTGAAAAAAATCTAAGACTGAGATAATTAACATTGTTTCAACTTTTAATGTAAACATTTTATCTGCTTTTCACGGCTTTCAACTTTTCAATAAAAATCCGATGGCAACATCTTGTTAAGCTGAAGCATTTAGAATGAAAAATTCCGTTATTCTGAATGCATGCATTCAAAATATTCTCCCCCAGACGCAATATGGAAAATGAAACTGAGTATCCATTTCGGACCTGACCGTTTTGGTAAGAAAGGACAAATATAATTTTTACCTTAGAATTCCGTCCACAATTTGCAGAAATTAACAACTTTAGAGACAATATCATATACAAAATTTCATTTATCTTATTCGTTCGGTTTTGGAAATTTTTACAAACTCCGCTGGCCTGCCTTCTTTGATTCAGAAATATCTAAAATGGAGAAATTCATCAATATCACGATAACAAATATTTTGATAGGTAAGCATTTTTTTCAACCCTGCTATCAAAAAACAGCAATAAAAAAATGATATCATAGAGTTCTGAATATGCTAAGCCTATTTTGGTATGGATTTCGATGATTGTGCTGAGAATAAGACTTTTCTAGTCATTAGCTCGACAAGTTCTCTCACAACTTTAGAGAGCAGCACGTTAGACATGTCCTGAGTGCACGATCTTTGGTAGAAATAAATTGCGAATACTCGATCATCTTTCAAATAATTGGGAGCTGTTAGCGAACAGCAGAAAAATGAGCTATCACAAAATCTATTTATTTTTAAAATGAAATCATTCTCCAAGATGATGTTTAAGAAATATTCAATAATCCTTTCAATTTAAGAATTCATTCAAAAAATCCAACACTTGCTTAAATGCAATTAAAACCTTATAATATTGTTACGAAATTTCCTGGTTCGTTTGGATAGTGGAAGTTATATGGTGTGGAGAACGCTCAATTAGCAGGCGGCAGTAGGAAAAAAACAACAACGACGTTTATTTACACGAAGACATACAGGACAGCACAAAGACGACAACTATATACAGCACAGAGAAGACAATTATCTTCAGCCTAGACGTACACACAACAAGACTCTACTGCAGACAGTAGCGCACAGCTTAGTTCAGCACTAGCTTGACTCGCTGCTCTGCTAATCTCTGGAAGACTCGTTCTTCACCGTCGATTCCAACTACTCTCCACCGTCGATTCCGACTACTCTCCTCCATCGATTCCGACTACTCTACTCTGGAAGCTGCAGCCCGCCTCCTTTTATAGGTCTCAGGAGGCGGGGATAGAAGCCTCTCAACCAATCAGGAACGTTCGAGGCGTATCTCGGTTCCTAATGGACGGATCTGGAAAATTCTCGATGTTTCGGGTATAATCTATTTTGGCCGCAAAGTCGCCAAATTCGTCACCAAGTCGCCAAATGGTCACCAAGTTTGTCGCCAAGCTCTGGGACCTAGGACGCGACACCCGGACTCCGTCCAATACAGATGACTGTAAAACAATCTTTCTGATGATGGAAACAACTAGGCTGGGAAGCTGCATCACAGATTCGTAACATTATGATAAGCATGATGAAAAAGAAAAAACAAATATACTAGAATTGGAAAATGCAGCAAGTGCTAATCTGTATATCTGTTCGCCCGCTTGTCTGTCTGTGACAAAAATAACTCAAAAAGGTCTTGATCTGGAAGGATGAAATGTGATATAGATCTTTACACAAAATTTGTACATTTCTGTCACATTTTGAGCACAATCAGTCAGTGGAATGTTGTCTGTTCGGGTGTTCGAATACAAGTGAACAAGCAAACAACCAAACAAAGAGAGCTATATAGATAAAATTCGGTGCACAGATTGGATCATTTCCAGATGTTGTGCCCGAATCCAATAAGAAGTCTTCGTTTCCCGCTTGTGTTTACATGTTTGTACCTTTACAAACATGTTGGTGCAATAGCACAAAAACGCAGACTTCAGTGTCTCATAGTTGATACGTGATTTTGTGATCGCAATTGTAATGCTGTGACCAATATTGCTTTCAATCGATTGGGAAAAAAAGGTATTCGAAATAAACATTTTATTTTTATTTAAACGTTTCCCGAAAGTTTTGGGGAGGCGGGCCGATTGGTTAGACTTTCGGTTTTCTATTGCCTTTTTATTTCATGTGATTATTCATCGCCCTTCTCATCTTCCACTTACGTCGACCTCCCTCCTTTCACTCGAAAAATCTAAACCTGTTTTGATATTTTGACTTTACTTCCAGAAAGTTGAAATGGGTAGCTTTAAAAAGATACCAATAGCTGTTAGTACGAAACGGAATTTAGTTACAAAATAAATAATTACTCTATCTGATTTTACAACATGAATCTAGACAGCGTAATCAAAAAAGTAACTTTCACAATCATTTAAAATCGATACTTTACTAACTATTAAAATATGAATTGTATTATATTTAAGAATATTGCAAATATTGTCTCATCTCAGTTCTATAGATAATAAAAGAGCACTCATTGTGAAATCCATTTTTTAATCATCATTTGTTTTTTGTTTTTAACATAGCTTTCATTCATTTTAGAAATATTTATAAATTTTCAAATATATATATTTGTATTTAACAATAATCTGTTTCTTTCTCACTGAAAAAAGGAATGGCACTTATTGTATTATTTTGGATGATAATAAGGAAATTTGAATTTATAACACGAATAATAATAAATCGGAAAATAGAAACGCCACATGAAGGTTGGAAAATAACAGAAAGGTGAATGGGAGGAATCTTAAAACGGAGGAAAAATAAATTTGCCATTTAATTGTCTTCATGAGTTCGCAGAGAGCCCGTTTACAGCTGAGCCATTTACAGTGAGACAGTGAAAAGAAGAAAAGAGAAATTTTTCATATCACAGTCCACCCTCATGCATTCATACAAGGAATGGATGGATGCGCGAGACTCATAGTATCAATACATCGTTAAAAGTAAAGAATAAACGGTGCGAGTTTTGAGACATGTTTTAGATGCTCTTGTAGACAATTGCTGGAATAAATGTTTCAGGTGCCAAAAAAAAAAATGTTATTAAGAAATATACATTGTGTTTATAAATGAATGTCCCAACTTTTCAGGGCTATTCAGGGCTAAAGAAAATACATGGTTGTTCGTCAGAAATGACAAATAGCAGTAGAATTTTTAAATTCGAAAGAATTAAAATTGTTCGTTGCAAGCCCCTCCAATAACATGAACGATATCACATGGATTCGATAATAAATCCCATATTCTTACAGCATTCCAAATGTGACACTTTGAAAGACTGCAGATATGCATGCCTTATCAACATGAGGTGGTAACGAGGAAAAAAAAACACCTGTTGTTCGATGTAGCACCAGAAACGAAATCAAGTAACGCCACACACGCCTATCTGCATTGCTTCAAAACTTTACACCAGGCGTGTGGTGAGAGATAAATGCTGATGCTGCTTCAATATTCTTCGTATTTCTCACTGGCCATTGATGAATGTGTTAAATTTGAACTTTCCCCTGTTATTTTTCATTTCCTATTAACAACAAGGTTGTGAATTGAACGTACTTGCAAATCGGGAACACCTTAAATTAGAATATCAGATGGTAATTGCGTTTGGACGAAGGAAACCAAAATAGCGAAGAGAATAGGAAATGTGCGAATGAAGCGCGAACGAAACAAATGGAATAACGCTTTTGCCAACCACCAGGACGCAACTGAAAGACTAGAGTAATAAATAGGCATACAATAGCATGTGCATTTGTTTATATTAAGGTATAATTGCTTCAAAAGTATTATTTTAAATTTTTAAAAAAATATTTATTTTTAAAAACAGTCATTTATTTAAATAAAATTTTTCTTAAATGTTTATTAATAATAAATAGTATAGTAATTAATATATTAGTCATTTTAAACCAATATTAAGCCTTCTAATTATATGGAATTTTTTTCGATTTTCTACTGCGTTGAGATTTGAAGTAAACACATATGGACTTTAAATAACCAGCTCCCTAAAAGATCCATTCCAGAAAACTAATTCTATTATCTATGATATCACAGCATGTGTTTTGAAATCCATGAAAGAGTATATAAACAATTATTATAACTTCGAATCTTTAAGAGATTATACCACTGGCAAAATCTACCAACAGATTTTTTCAAATGATTATACTAGATGTTGGACATTTAATCGCTTTCCTATTTGAAATCTACATTATATCAACTTAAGTTTTACACATCTTCAGCTGTTTATTTTTTCTTATTGATCCCAACTTTATTAAAAATTCTTGCACCCGAATTCAAATCTTCAAATGTGACACTAACAGCATTTAATTTAAAAAAGAAAAAACGTGAAACTAATTCGTTCTTTTCCTATTCACTCTTCCAAAAAAATCAATAAAACATAGAGACACAAAAGAATGAAAAAACGTACAAAATGTAAACAGCGTATCCCTTTAAATACAACAAATTCCACTTGATCCTCTTCCAAAACAAGATTTAATTCCCTCGAGCTTAAGCACTGTTATTTTTAAGAGCAAGCAAATTTGTGCCGAAGTCAACGATTGATCACGATGGCTGCCCGTGAATAAGCCGAAACAGAAAAAAAGCAAATAACATCGGATGTAACACAGCACGCGTTGTTTCAATTTAAATGAAAAGTAAAGGGAAAGGAAAAAACTATTCATTTTCACATCTCCCTTTTTTCCTTTTTCTCTTGCAATTCAACTTCAGTCAGGGTTATTACATGTATTTATTACTAAAATTTGCTTAGATATATTTCAGCATTTCTTTGAAATTTCGGAATGTATCTAAATTGATTTTTATCAATATAAATTTTAAGGGGCACGAAGTTAACGGATAAAACATTCAAAATGTTATTTCATTCAAGATTTTTGGTAATATATGTCGATACAATTTATGATCTTATTTATCGAACTAGAGAGTTTCGAAGCCTTTTACAATCCAAATTAAATTTTCTTTTTTGGTAACATAATATTAATGATGAGGAAATTGTTATTCTATTAATGTTTACACGAAAGAAAGAAAAATATTTAAAAATACAGTTTGCAGTATACTGCTTTATGTAAGTGAGGAATGTTCCCGCACAATTCCATGGATCAATCAAATAAATTTCATTTTTAGATTTTTAAAAAATACTGCATTTCGATAGTTATAACGAAAAACTAATAAAATTGTTTTGAGTTTATTATATATAATTACATCGCATTTTAAAACTACCTGAGGGCTATTTTGAGATGCATCGAATTGGAGCACTGGATATTCAGCTTAGTTATATTAACATATCGTTTTAAAGCAACACCAGGCTATTTTGGGATGGACCTCGTAATTTTGAACCGTGGTCAGATAATGAGGACGACACCTGAGCTGGCATCCCCCTCTCCAAACTTCACCACACCAGCGGGAATACGTTTGACCAGCTTACAAGACGGTTCTTCAGTGGAATCGGGTCTACAACCTGAAACCCTCCAGTTCCGAAGTCAAAACATTACCACCAGGTTACAGATTTCCTGGTATAAGAACCATAATTGGCTATACATACACAGTGGACCAGGTGATATTTGAGTAGTACATAAAATTGCACATGGTTAGCAAATTATAAAATATTAAAAATTAGTGTCGGAGATTATAAAATTTCATGATAAATTTATTAATCATTTTAAATGAGTAACTAGAATTATATAAAATTTACGGAATAGATTAGAGAAGGAAAATCGATTTCCCCACAGAGTTCAAGGGGAAAAAACCATTCAAATGAAGAGGCGGAAAACAATAATAGAAGTAATTCTAGATAGAAAAGATGGGTGAAAAACCATTGCGCCTTGTTAAATGCATTATCATAGTTATCGATACCTTATTAAATGCTAGTTACGGACAGGGATTCTTAATGTCACATGCAGATAGGTAATTGAACGTCTTCTTCTTTGTCTTATACGAAATACGGAAAAAGGTTTGTAATCGTCAAAAAATTCGAACTCGAGATTTTAACGAATCTTGCGTTTTCTACCTCCCTATGTTCGAAAAACACATTTTTCGCGTTAAAAATATTTGTCCGTCCATCTGTCTGTCTGTGACAACACACTTTGAGCTAGGCAGATGAAATTTGTTATATGGTCTTTACGCTAAATTTGTAGATTTCTATCTAATTTTTAGCGAAATCTGTTCAGAAGTCTGTTTGTCCGGCTGGCTGTTTCAATACACGATAACTACAAAACGATGGCTAGATGGATAAAACTCGGTACATAAATTTAACACTTATAGATTAGTTATTTAGCAACTTTTGAACCAAATCTGGCTTTGGATTGCTCCGCATTGTCAGATTATTCAAAAACGCAGTGACTTACATTTAATTCAGTGTGTAGTTTAGTGACTGCAGCTGTGGTTCTAAGTCAAGTTTTGGTTTCAGTCGGTTGGAAAAAACGCTTCAAAAATATAAATTCGATTTTTGGATACTATTAACCATTTGCCAGGGATTCTAGTCAAAGAACTCGGCAAGAATCTCATGATAAATTCAATAAAAATATTAAATTCACGCCAAAGGTTAATATTTCGCATCTGTTGTGAGCTAACGCTATGCAAGGCATTCTCTGTGATAACACTTCTATTAGAGAGTATTTTGTGAAAACCAATCCCGCTGGTTAATTTTTGACTCAAGGTTGCTTTGTCAGAGAAATCGTGCTTTGCAGAGAGCTGTTCTTAAAAGACAGAGGACAATTCCTCTATGGTCTCATTTGGATCATAATTTAGAATATCTTCAATTATATCGAACAATAGCAGTTGTCATTTTTTGAATGAAGGAAAGCATGCATCTGGCTAAGAAAGAACATAGAAATGTTCAAGTGAAATGGCCCAAAAGTTAGAGATTTCTGCAAGATATTTGCTTTGATTATCAACGTTTAAGTTGGGTTTCTTTTTCCTGGTTTTTTTTCTTTGTAAGAATTTTAAAGCATGACCCATCCTGGGAAGTTGGAACTACATCACATGATAAGATGGGTTCGACTTTTCTTATTAGATAATATGAGCTAGTTAGCAACGGACAAGACACTGAATCGTGAATCGTGTGGTTGGTTTGGTTTAGTTATATCAACGTCCCGTTTGAAGCAACACTTGGGCTATTTTGGGACGGACCTCGTAATTTTGAACCGCGGTCAGATGACGAGGATGACACCTGAGCTGCCCCCCCTCTCCACACCACACCAGCGGGAGGACGTTTGATCAGGACGGATTTAACGTGCAACAGACCCCCTTACACGACGATTCTTCAGTGGAATCGGGTCTCGAACCTGAAACCCTCTGGTTCCGAAGCAAAAAACTTATGAAAACCAAGATAATAAGAAGTAACTACAGCCAAATATATAATAAGCACGTGAACTTTTCATAAGTAAAATTCTAAAGTTACAGCTAAGAAACGTGTTATTGCTATATTCACTGTTAAAAGATCATGTATTAGGAAGCAAGATTTGATCTGAATTCTTTCTGAAAAAGGGAAAAAATCCCAATATCATCTCACCGTAAGATGAAGTACCAAAAAAATGCAACGTTGAAAACTAGCTTGATTGGCTAGGTCAATAATTAACAACTTAATTAGAGAAAACTGGCTCTAAAGTACAGCAAAATACATGAGCCTTTTGACAACTAGTGCTATTTGATATAACATTTTTTTTTAATTTTTCGATCCACCCGATTATATAGATCATTTATGTGTAAGTATAATTTAATATAATACATTGTTTTGTTCTAATAGCATATAGTTCATCAAAATTGATATATGTAGCTAAATCAATCAATTTAAAGATCATATCAATTCCAATAGCTTTAGGTGAGAGCCTCTCATAATTAGCGATTCGCATAACAAGCAAAGCAAAATCTAAAACAGTGACTCATTTAACGAGCAATGTTTCTCAAAATGTGTGATACGAGGAGACCTCGTGACTTCATCATAGATTGACACGATTCGTCGGTTCAGTCTATGCTGAGCGGCGTTTTGAATCGAAGACTTACTCCATATCCATGGAAGGGCCTTTTGTCTGTGGAGCCCGGATTATGGCGCGTGAGGCGGATACCAACGACATCTATGAACTTAAGGTGGAAGAAAGTAGACAGAGCTGCCGAAAAACGTGTGCCACAGCAAGAAGCAGCGAAGAAGAAATAATACATCCAACTGAGTAACAACGTCCAGTGAGATAAGCGGAGCATTAAAGGAAATTGAAATGACTGCATCGGCTGTTGAGAAGTGTCGCCTCAATCATTCCGCCCCATAATGGCTGTACACGGTATAAATTCATTCGACTGTAATTGCGTGTCTCATTTTCGTCAAATTTTGAAACACAGTCAAAAAGAACTTTCTTTAAAAATGTATACATTATAAATAATGGACTGCATTAGAATAATATCATTTTATTGTAATGTAATTTATTATTTAAAATTCAAATTTATTTTTAATTACTATATAATAATGTAATTAGTAATTTTAAATTTTCGGAATGGAACGCGTTATCGTACTTTACGTGAATTCCTATAGAAACGAAATACGAGTCAGATTCAGGAACGACAATTCTATTCGTGATGCCAGGTTCACCTGTGATGTCAACCAACTTTGAGAAAACATTTCAAAACGAATGAAAGTACTATTCTAAATCCTAATTGCATAATGATGATAGGCTCTGAGGGGTCACCTATGCTTTCAGAATGGCCAAACCGGTTCAGTCGTTAAATCTGAAGTAGCTCAGTTTTATTTTGAAATACCAGGCGTAGAGGATAGCCGATCACTAATGAATGTCATGAGCTGTTTAACGAATGATAGCTATCATTCGTACCCTAGATTCGTATCATAGATACCCTAGTTAGGGCTAGATTCGGTTTCCCCTTCACATACAAGTAGAATCGTCTAGATAAAGAAAGGTGTAGAGAGATAGACAATTATTAATGATGTCTTTAGGTATTATTATCTTTCATATAAAATAACAATTAACGAAATCGATACAGTGGTTGTGGCTGCGAGACTTTTTATATATGTTACGGTAAAGGAGATTAATCCCGTGATTCTACTTCATAATCACCCGTTCATTGCGTTTACAGAAACATATATTTAAATACGTACATAGATACAGATGGTGAGCAAGTAAATGATACTAAGTACAGTGTGTCAAAAAATATTGGGAAACACTACAAATTCACTGGTTTTTATCATAAAGCTCTACTTAAATGTACAAAATGTTAAATGAAACCAAGACAAAGAAATAAATATTATTTTGATATATACTAGTCATAATAATTCAAATAAAAATCTCATATTAATGAAATTATGGTTATAATTGAAAATAAAAGAAATCAATTAAAAAAAAGTGCTCAAAAAAGTATTGGGACACTTCCCAATAAAATAAGAAAAAAAAAATGCAAACTTAAAAGTTAATATCTCTGCTTATTATGACCTCACATAGTCTATTTGGCATGGATTGGAGCAATTTTTTGCAAAAGGATCCATTGATTTTGGCTCACTCTTCGGCCAAATGTGTTCTTAAATTTTGCTTGTTAGAAATTTGATATTCATACAGTTTTTGCTGCAAACAATTCCAAGCTTGCTCAATGGGATTATGGTCTGGACATTGTGCAGGAGTCTTATTAACACTAGGATAGTGGTAGAAAACCCATAACTTGCAAATAACAGCAGTAGGTTTCGGGTCATTATATTGGTACAATTTAAAATGTCTTGAGATTCCTAGCTTTCTAGCACTTTGTTTTAAATTTCGCTTCAGAATGTCAAGATAGACATATTTATTCATTGTACCATCAATAAAATGAAAGTTCCCTATTACATTGCTTTCATATAATCCTAGACTATTTGATGGCCACCTCCATACTTGATAGTACGCCACACATTTTTTACATGCGTTGCTGTATTCTTTTTCCATTAAACTTTTTGCTTGCCATCCGATACAAAAATGTTATATTTCTGTTGCTGTTAGCGGACGTGCCGCGCATTCTTGTAAATAAATCATGCCTGCCTAAAGGGAGAGAATAAAACGAATTTAAAAATGAAAAGTCTCTTCACTGCTTGTCGCATCTGCATTTTTCTTCACATAAAATAATGTTTATAGATATATATGCATTTGAATTAAATGTAAATTTTATTTCTTCTCCACAATGCACTTGCACAACCAGAAATAGAATTATTTTGTTAGTGAATTGAAGAAACAATATGAGCTTATTTTAAGTTCTAGAAACAGCGATTTATTTACAGAATGGCGATAACAGACGAAGCAATCAATTGGATAACAAACCGTGTTTGATATTCGATTGCTGTTTGACTCAGTCTGAATTATTTCCATGCTAAAATGGACGCAATATATCCCACGGATATAAAATATATTAATGTGAAACGTTCTTTCAGTTTTGATAAAAAAAAAATTCTTTTATGACTGCAACAGGTTAGTCCTAATGAGAATGAATGTTAGAGCTTTTAAGAAAAATTCAAACAGTAAAGCGTTAAAAACTATTAATAAACGTAGATTACATGCATATCTATTAAATATTTTGACGAATTTGATAAATAATAAAAATGATAGAGGCAAATAATCTCTATGTATTTTTTAATTCAACAAATATTAGTTTAGAATATACTTAAAAATAATTCAATTAATTAACAATGCTTCAGAACTAGAGATACAGTCTTCGACAATGAATTTATCATGCTGCAAATCAAAAGAATAATATGGATGAAGAACGAGATAGATTATTAATAATTAGAATTTAATTTTTGCATCAAAATTGGTTTCTATGTCAAAATTTGAGAAATTTTCATTACATGATGTATGCATTTGAACAATATAATTAAAAGCGGATCATTGATATTTGCCACGCATTCTTCAAATCAAAACAAATTTTGGGCTCAGTCGTTTAACAGGAAAACGCATGCTCGATTCTCTTTGCTTAACAACGAAACTCAAAATGCACCGTGTTGTGCAAACATATAGTACAGTCGAAGGAACCAGTTTACTTACAAAAAAAAAAAAAAAAATGCATCCAATCAGTTTCCTCGTACCAAATATTAATCTATATCTATACTTATAAATAAAGCTCAATATGTGTGTGTGTGTGTGTTGGCGCTCTACAGGCCAGGTCATTTGATCTACAGCTACCATGGTACATGCATACCTTAGAGGTCGGGAATGTGCACCTGGGGTCCCTTTTTTTGAATTTTTAATTAGAATTTTAATTATTAATTAAAAACTAACTTTCCCGCCAAAAAAATCTTCCATTTTCCCCACCGCCAAATGAGTAAGGCTTCAGTTTTTTTTCCCAACACTAATGAGGCTAGGGTTAACATTTTTTTGGACGATTATTTCAAACGATTCTGTTTATTTTCTTAATATTTTATGCATTTAAAATTAAACATTGTTAATTAATCCATCTTTCAGATTCATTCTGAAGTACTTTTGAATTAAAATAACACAGAATAAAGGAAATTAAAAATTTCTAATCTGCATAGCGTTACCCCAACTGGCGTATAAAAATTCACGCATTTGCGTTACCGTAACTGGCGTTGAAAATTCACGCATACGCATTGTGTTCTGATTGTTGACATGACAACCATTATCAATGGATGATTTAAATTATTTTTAGGTTAGTTGCATGCTTTTGTAATTAAATTGTTATGTTAGTTATATATTTATGTTAGTTATATATATATTTTTTATATGCTTATAGTTTTTACATCGTCTTTAAGTAGTTTTTTTTAACCTGTTTTTGACCGATTATTTTAAACGATTCATTTTATTTTCTTAGTGTTTGATGCGTTTAAAATTAAACATTGTTAATTAATCGATCTGTTCATGATGAATCTCAGAAAATTTTGTTGACAAATTCTTGAGATATTACATAAATTAAGAAATATATTCTATAGTGCCCATAAAGTTTAAACGCTCAGGGACTCGGTTATCAGTAATCATATTATAAAAAATGCTTTGTTTTTCTATTAAAGTTGGAATTTCGTAAAATATTTAATTGTTAAAATTTAAACGAACATTAAGATTGGCGAACCGGCTGGTCGCCAAAGGCGGCTAGTATAATATATAATTATCGACTTGAGAGATTTTAAAGAACTTTCCATGCTATCTCAGTTATGAATGATATGAGTTATAGATTCGGAGTCGCAGATTCCATTCCAATTAAGTCCCGTCCTCAAACACCTCCTCATCAATACAAAGAAAGTCAATAGAAAGTCTTGGAAGCTCCTTGCATGAAATGGGGGCTCTCCCATGTACCTACAAGAGGAAGGTAGATTCCGTGTTGTCAATGAAGTCACATTATTGATTGACCATAAAAGTCTTGGAAAGAAAGAGAACAACATTGCATTCGATTAGAAAGCTGATTTAGAAATCTCTACAATTTATGAATTCCAAAAACAAGAGTTGGCATAATTGTCGTAAGCTGCACTTGTATTAGCAATTAACTACTACAGTTTTACTTTTTAAATTGCTGAATATCTAATCACCCACCAATATCATTCTCTTATTCTTTATGAGTTGAATTTGTATTAACTAATTTTTGATGATTCAATTAACTACTAATAAAAAAGAATTGCCCTGAAAAGTGATATTTGATGACATTAAAAGTGGAAGGGCTATGTGAAGGGTTTTCTGTTTCAATCAGAATTCTAAAAATTGAGATTTTTAAAAATTTATATTTATTTATCTTTTTCCCGTTTTACCATGCCGACAAAAAAAACGAAAGGATTATTTTGATTTTCTCTCTTAAAGATCAAGAAATGTTCTTAATAATAGGAAAATCCTGAGACAACATCATGTAAGTTGTCATAAACATATGTTGTTTTTTTTTCAGTTAGTGATAATTCAAATTTTAGCATTTAAATATAAAATGAAAACAAACAAGCAACAAACAATAAAAACAGAACAGATAGGGTATCAGAAACGTTAGTACAAGATGATATTCTAGACAACCCCACTCTATCGGCAATAATTCATTGCATGCTCACGTGGGACAACCAAGTCCTACAAGATGACAGATTGATTACTGAGCAATTACAAGAAATCCTCCACCATCTTTTAGTTCATGCTTGACGGAAAGGATACTGATAATCGTCATTGAGGGTTTTAAAATTTTTTGATTGTTTAATTTATTTGATGTAAAATGCAACTAGTTTTCTTTCCCCTGTTTATCTTTTTAGTGCCCGTCTAATTGTTCGCCTAACGTCAGTATTGTAACTGTAAATTTCAAAAATTTCAAAGATTACATTTGTCTCGAGCATTTTGGAATTCCTCACTCCAGCTGTTGTAAATGAGTTTGCATTAAATGTGAAAATTATTTTAGATTTTTCTAGTGGCAGCAAGAAATAATTTTAGCGCATTTCAAGTGCATGCAGTGTGAGCTTTTGCTACAGCATCAGAGAAATATTCATATCGATTTGCAGTGGAAAACAATTTATTTGACAATTTTTAGTTTAAGAAATTTTATGGAGAGTTACTGCATTTGAAAACTATCTATTTTAACATAAAACAATTTTATAGAGAGACTGAATAACTGAAAATATTAAGTAAAATGCGTGAAAATACTCTTTTTTTTGTTTTATAATGCGTAAAATAACGGTTTTAAACTTGATTGAAAAGTTTTAAAAGACAAACATTTATTAGTTTTCTAAACATTAATTTTCCTCCCAATTATTTTCATCTCGATAACCTGCAGTTATGCCATTGATACTCAAAACTATATGATACGGAAGCAAAATTTAATTAAATTAATCAATGTACTGACAATTTAAATCTAAAATATAAAAATAGTAGGTGTATAGTCATCTGGAATATACAAGTACAAAAAATGTCATTTTTGTAGCACAGCTAGAAATGAGTGGAACTGATTGCAAAATTTCATTTCTACTCTCATTAAAGTAAATTTAAATAAAGGTATTTAAAAAGAGAAAAGAATATAAGCCTAAAAATATACATTATGTAAAAAATGGAACTCTTCGGATCACTCCTGTTAACCATAAACAGCTATTCCGACTGCCCGAAGATACACAGAAACACCGTGACAGCATTGGCGAGAACTAAGATTAAGTCTCCACGGCCATCACCGACCAGAGTACAACATCTCCCGTAGGAGGCACTTCCGGCGATCGGTAGGGGTGTTTGAACCCATATTTCTGCATCTACCACTGCAGCAAGAACTAACAACATTTTTGGAAGCTCCTTATCTCCCGGTCCAAGATGCTTCCCCAAGGGGATCTCTCTCCTGTTAATATTAACTTTTTGAGTGTTTACTCAGAAAACATTAACAGGAAAGTTAATATTAATGCAAAATATTCAACAGAAAAAAGCGAATTTGATATTAATATGTGTATTCCATATTTGTCATGTAAAGTATCTGATTTCTTCTTATGGAAGTAATATCATGACTTTTGCTATCCAGACTTAACATAAACTCCAAGTTATGCGGCTTCAAGTTTTCGGCTCTCGTATCCAATATTTTCTCCTTTCGAATATGATACAAATACAACATTTCTGAAGAAAAAAAAACACAACGAAATAAACTGAAATTTACATGTGTTTTTTTAAATCAAAAGTTAACAGGAAAAACGTCAAAAGCTAATAAATCGCCTATGTAGATAATTTCAAGTTGATATTTCATCGATATTCAGCTTCATATAATACTTTTTTGATATTACAAGAAGAACGTGTGCGTCTAAAGGAGACTGTTATTCTGTTAACAATATATATTGGATATGATTGCCCCATATTAACCTATGCGAGCAGAAAAAAAATTTCATACACATTGATAAAATTCTTAAGAGTTCATTATTTCTAGTACACTTTATATAATAAAATCAAAAGTTGTGTTTCCTTGAAGTGAGATCTTTTTTACTCATAATGTTCAGGAACATACAAATCAAAACTAATCACTGAAAATGAATCGGAAGAAATAATGGTCCATTATCAGAAGAAAAGACAATGCCATATATAAAAATAAATATTATGCTGTTGCATTGCAGCAATAACCCCCAAATGGAGTGAGGATATTATGAATCAGCATAAATATAAAATTATAAAAATTGCAGATATCAGCTGATTATTCTGGGCTACAATTCAGCATAAAAAATGTAAGCAAAATAAGACGTTTACGATACAGCAACTAATTTTTAACCGTGCTTAGCTTTATTCGCACACCGATAAGTCAGTCACAAAAACCCCCGTCAGAAACAGAAGTTGAGATTCGCATCTGGGGATGTTTTCAACAGTACCCAATGTTACAGAAGGTGCTGAATGATTACAATACAGTTGTACTATTTTGCATCGAGAGTGTAAAAACTGCATTCGTTATTATACATTTTCCTTGTTCATTTCATTTATTTCATTCCATTTTCATTTTTTATAGTTCCATTTTCAACCTTTCATTTCTGTTATATAAATGTCATTAATTATATTTATAATTATTGTAGACATAAAATAAAAACTGTTTTGACACTATAAGGTTTTTAGATCAATTTTAAAAAAGCATTTGATTTTCAGTAAAAAAGGGATTTTCAATGTATGCGAATATCTTAAATTCATATACATATTCATTCAAAGGCACACACCCTAACTGAAGCGCTTTTCGCCAGTTCCACCTATCGTATTTTCTTCTCTACCTCTTAAATGATCACCTAGATCAAACTGTCAACACTGCCGTTGAAAATCTATTATTCAAGCAGCCACTCGATGCAAAAGCGAACATCGTCACAAAACAGACTCTTCACTCCAAATGTGTCCTTCCGAAGTTGCGTTTGGAGATGCAAATTTGTGTGGAGTAGGAAAGAGAGCGGAAGGAACAGGACGCGGTCGCCACTGCTGCTGTTGGTGCGATACTGGTCCTCTAGCATTTGTTTTCTCAGAATTTATTTATCAACAGTTTCTCTCAGGAGATACGATGTTGTTTAACGAAAGGAAATGACTAAAGCTAAAATAATAGAAAAGGTTTGTGTTAGAGGATAATTAGCTCCAAACAGAAGGTTAAATGCGATGCATCTCCGATTGCTTTTAATAAAGAATTATCCTTAAATCTGTGCTTCATTTTAGCGGAAGGCACACTCCGAAAAAGTAATCGCATCTGCTTTTCGATCATCACTGAAAAGAGAGGGGGGGACTTCTTTATTATTATTATATTATACTCACGCTTGTAAATTTTTTTTTTTGTCTTATTAGCATACGAGTTATCTATTTTTGAATGTTTATTCGTTCATTTGCGCTTCGATCTCTCGATGAAGTAAATAAAATCTGGCATCAATTCATTTGCTTTAAAACTAAACTTTTGTTTAAAATACTTTTTCTTATTCAGTTCTCGATATTTTCGCAATAAATAAGTTGTGAAAGTTTGATAATTATTAATAAAGTAAAAGAAAAATGAATCAAGCAAATAAAATATTCAATTCTTCTTAGTTAAATTGACTTAAAACAAAAAATGTTCTCCATCATTTGTGTAATTATTTTTTCGAAAACATCAGACATTTTCAGTTTTTCTCTCTCTTTTTTTTTTTAATTTCAAATCAATCTATTTTTAATTTCAAAGCTTCAGTTCAACCATTATTCCTGAGCAAGCAAAAAAAAAAGAAAAAAAGAATGGGAATTCATTTGAATGATACATTTTTAAAAGCTTGTTCTAGATATTATTTAGGAAAATGAAAATCGAGGAAAACAAATTTTAAATGTCACATTACAGAAATATTAGTATAAAATGATCAAATAACAAATAAGTTTTTCGCAACAAAAAACTTAATATAAATAATTTAATAAATATTTAGTAGTATATAACAAGTATATTAGAGCAGAAAGAGTAAAATGGACAGCAAAATAGATCACTTCTGTACACTTATCTTTTTCTGTTTTTTAAATAGTTAAACCTTCTGAAAGGTTCAACCTGGAAGGAATTTATACTTCCTGAAAAGATGGTTTTCCAGTTTGGATCCCATCCGATAGGGAGCATTCCATCGACTGAAAATGCAAATTCTATCTATATTGCTGGTAGCAGTTTAGAATTATTCTGAATAATATATTTGTATTCTTCATTCTGTATATGAATGTAGTCCCAAAATCACATATCAAATTTTATGTATTTTAATATTTGCGTTTTTGAGTGATCGGGCTTAAATGTTTCTGAATGCATATGTAGACAGATCGACCTGGGTTGGCCCAACGTTTTATACATGGCAGGAAGTGGAATCGAATTTTATCCATCTCACTTTTTTCGTTTTCTAGTTATCCTATTCACTTACATTCGAACAATCGGGCAGACAGACGGATTTCGATAAAACGGATTCTCAGAACGGATTTCGATAAAAATGAGATAAAAATCTTGAAATGTGGTGCATACCAAATTTCATCCATTCGGCTCAAAGCATTTTTGTGTTATCTCTAACACAGACAAATAGACATAATGCCAAAAATATGTTTATCGAATGGAGAGGTGTAAAATGCGGAGATGGGTCAAAATCTCTCTTTGGAATTTTTTGCCAGTTGCTTTATACTTTCTTTACGAGAGAATAAAAAGCGAGGATAATTCTGGATTTCAGAGACTAGGATAGGCGGACATCTGCAGAAATTTTCAAAAAGTCGTAACGTGAAAATGATTGCATTACGTAGGCATTTTATATATAATCTTTCTAAACACTTGGGCCTCAAAAAAAAATGTTTGTGTTGAGCTGTATGCTTATACAACTAGTATGAAAATCAAGCTTTGAATTTAAAGCAGAAAAATAAAAACAATAAATAAAATAAAATATTCAACTCATTCGCAGCTCCATGAAAATTTGGTAAAATGAGTCATCGCTTTTGTTAATTACGTTGAACTACTTATACGACTCTGTTTTTTACAGTAAAAAAAGAGACAGAAAGCAAACTAATTTTTACCGCCGGCATTTGATCCGACTTGAATGACCGTTAAGTTCCTCTAGGGAGTGGACATTTCCTGTTGTCCAGAGCGACGCGTTGCCCCGGGTGACGCCCTCAAAACAAGAGGTGCCCCAGCAACAAGTAAGTCGATGACGCCACAAATCGTCAATTCAATTTTATTTATTTTCTTCTCTTAAAATCAATAAAACGCGTTCGTCTGAACCCTTCAAACCCCTTGCAGACAAAAATGCCTTTTGGACTTTGAAATGTGTTCTGAAATTGTTCATATGATGTCTATAAAAAAGTTGTTACTTTTTGAAGACTTCAATCCCAGTGACTTAAATACTTTTCTGGCTTTAAGATTTAATGATTTTAAAATAAATTTTGAACGAATTGGTTTATCCTAATACATAGGATAGCTAAAAGAATGGAGGCGAAATCAGAAAAATGATGTATATTGATTTTTATCAAGAATGCATGTTTCATAATTTATTAACCTTTAGAAAACGGATATATGAGATTTCAAAATATTTCTTTAAAATGCATTCTTTGCTTCTTTTTAAAAACTCAATTAGATAAGATTATTGATCTTTTCCAACCGCTCTTTAATGTCATATGGAGTAACAAAGAAGGCAGCATAGTAAATTTATTAATAAAATGATGCTAATATGGATAGGTTGCTGCTATATGAATATGGAAATTGTGCGATTTTGGCAAAATAATTCATTTATAGATTTTATGCAAATGAAATGCAAATGAAAAAAAATGTTTTCCTAGAGTACTGCTTGAAGGTAAAAAAATTATACTATTTCAATTTTATTCAAAAGTTTCAATGCGGCAATGTAGCTTTCTTCGAAAACAGTGTTGAAATGTTAGTTCAATAAATATTGACATAAACCATCTGTGCGAAAACATTTTTTTTTATCTTAATGGGTGTTATGAGTAGCCTAAATTTTAATTCACTTAATTTGATGTTTGATGGATCTTTAATACATTAATTAAAGTAATGGCTTACTTAAATATTATATGGGAGCTTTTGAGATTATTTTTAATATTATATTTCGTAATTTCACCTGTTTTTATGAACTGTGAATTTCTTCCAGCAAGGATTTCAAAGAATGTCAGCACTGACGATATTTAAAATAATTTTATATAAAATACATGCTAAATAAAGTTTCAAAATAATACAGTATAGTACAAAAGTAATCATAATAAACAGAACTAGTTGCAGCTAGTATAAGGAGAGGTGTATATATATTTATAATTAAAAAATGAATGAAAAATATTAGCTATAAAATTGCAACAGAACTCAAAATGTGTATCATAGCAGCTGCAGCTACTAAAAAACAAATAGAATAAAAGGAAAATTTAAAAAAAAGATTTAAAAAAAAGAAAAGGAAAAACTTGGCCACTAATTTTGATTCAGTAATGCTGTATGCCAATTCATCATTTCATTACAGAGACAAAAATAATTCTTTCTGCAAATGCGTAGATACCGATCCAAAGCAGTTACGAAACGAACAAAGTATTTAAAATTTTGAGGAAATTAAAAAATAATGAATGAAATTCAACAAAGAGTTGAATTTAAATACATTTTTAAATATATTTAAAAATCCAAAATCAAAGAAAAACACAACTGCTTTTACGGTGTGTTTTTTATTTTCAATTTAAGCGCATTTATTGTAAATGATTTCATATCCTTGATCTGATAAGGGTATTTCTAATTGTTTCAAATTTCTATTTATTTAATAAAAATTATACTCCACAATACAAAGTTTTTGAATAGACTCTAAAAGAAGACTTACTACTGTAATGGATCAAAAGATACATTGTAATAAGATGTTGGTCACAATAATTTTTAAAAAAATGCCCTTTCGAAATTGCAATACACACCTTCCCTGAAATCTATTTTGAATAGACAGTCGCATCTGTTAACACCCAAAATATACTGTTCCATTTCCCTCTTTATATCATTGCAAAATTTTATTGAATTTAATGCACAAATGCAGCAACACTATTATGAAGCGATGAAGATTAAATTTTTTTATTAGAAAAATATTTTTTTTTGTCCTTTATTTAAAAAGATGTCATTATTCAAAAGGCGGATTTTTTTCTTAAAACGAATTCTTTCATTTGATTCAATACCTCTTGCTTGAACACGAACTGAGTATGACTCATTTAAATAATGATTTGAAAGAAACATTTTATAAACGGCTTTCGAGATTCGCATTTTGCTAAATGCATATTTGCTTTTGTAAAGAACTATATTTGTAGCTTTTTATGAATTAAATATTTTGAGAATTAAGAAAACTCTTTTTTGAATGAGTACGCCACAATGATATCCGAAACTCTTGCGATAAAAATGAGTGTTGGTACACGACATTCTTCAGTTGAAGTGCTCTTATATAAAATTATATAACCATTGTTTTGATATTTCTCTTTAAACAAAAAAAAATATTTTAGAACTAGTCTTTTACTTATTTTTTAGTTATAAGTTAAGAAGATTTTTAGCAGTATGCCATAAACAGGGATGAAATATTCAAAAGTATAAGTTTATAGTTAAGAAGAGTTTTAGCAGTATGCCATAAACAGGGATGAAATATTCAGTAGTTTAAGTTTATTTGCGCAAAAATATACATCAGAAAAATTAATTTCGTTTGTGTCTCTTTTCAAATCGGTTTTCAGAAGTCCACACCTGAGGAAACAACATTGGTTATTTTTTTATATGATGCTTGGAACTTCGCGGCATGGCATGCTTGTCTTCAGACGCCAACCTCGATATTGCACCTGATGCTCACCCATTCCAATAACCAGTGGCTATTCGCTCAACGTCAAAAGATTAATTTTTCTACGGTGACAACGTACGTGTGTCTACTGCCGATTCAGAACTCAAGCCGCACAACGAAAACTTACTCTGCTCATATCTCCATAGCTAAACATTGATTCACGATCAGTTTTTCTTTTTAAATTGGCAAATTCTTGCTAGGTTCATGTTCTCTGATGTCGCCCATATATCGATTCCATCGTCTGATATCGCTGGATGACTATTTCAAAAGATCAATGCTGGGTTAATGCGTATATTTCTTAGATATTCTATAGCTGAGAGATAAAAAAAAAACCTTACTCGAAAAAGGTAAACAAAGAAACGGTATGTTGAATTAAATAATATTCTTTTAAACTTATTTGCAGTTCATTTGGTGTTACTTAAAGCTTTCCTTTTTTTGTAACCATTTCATCATCAAGTGCAATATGAAAAATGACTATGACGTAATAAAAATGTTCATTAAATATCTCAAATAATATTGATAAAACCAATCTCAAATGTCAGGCTATTTACAAATCACAAATCGAATGAAAATAAGTCTTAAATAATTTTTTTGATATAATAGATTTGTAAAACTATTGTAATGAAACTTGGCGCGGACTGTTGTAGAATGCTATGAACTGAAAGAGACAATTCGCAAGTTCGTATCTGAGTGCAGGCAAGTTGTTTCAAAATTGTTTTGTTCTTTCTCGTTTCGTCTAGAATATTCTTATAATTTCTGTATCTTTCTAAATCTAGAAGATTGAAATCATTTCGTCTTGATAAAAACAGATATAAGGTTTAGTTCTTTGAATAAAGTTTCGACTTGAGATTAACGAGTGTTTTCTTTGATTTTAGTTAACGCACGGCTTATTTACGTTAACTTCATCATCGCCACGCGCGAGAAATACAGATGAAAAAAATTCTGATAATTTTATTAATTTTGTCTTTTTAAATCATTCTGAGTTCGAGATATATGTCTTACTTTCAGGTATACGAAGTATGTACGGCTTATTGTAAACGTCAGAAACGTTGAACTCGACATTTTGACCACGTTTTAGATTTCCCTGAGTTCAAAAAACACATTTTTGGAAAATGTCTGCCTATAGCAAAGGGAACTAAAAAAATGCTTGAGCAAAACAAATAAAATTTTGCACATTATCTATACACATTAAATTTGCAACTTTTTATCAAATGTTGAGCAAAAACTGTTGAAAGAAATTCCGTATGAGCGGCTGTTCGATTATAAGTTAACACTGTAACTACAAAACGAAGGTAGCTAGATAGATAAAATTTCGTACAGTTTAACATCGATATTTTAGACACCTATTAAATGTTGAGCCAGACCCAACAAAAAGTCGGTCTGTATTTTCAGAAACTTGGATCCACGATAAAACCAAAATGTAACGACTTAAATTAGATATGTGATTTTGTGATACAATTGTCGAATTTTCGTTTCAATCGATCATTTGTTACTCTTGGGAAAAATGCGTCTAAAACAAAAATTAGCTTTACGGCACTATTCGGTATTCGGTAGCAGGAATCAATTGCGAAAACCCTCGCCAAGGTTCACACAGTAAAGATGGTAAATTTACCCTAAAGGTTAATATTTCTTAACTATTGTAAAGATGGTAAATTTACCCTAAAGGTTAATATTTCTTAACTATTGTATATTAATACTTCCAAGATTTCGGGGGGAGAGGCGCAACCCCTTCAATGCAGAATAGGAGAGAAAAAGTGTTCAGGAGACTGATCCCTCAGGTTTGAAATGATCTCGCTGTTTGTGAGTCTCTGAACACGATCATTCAAAAATAGATCGAAGCAGATGAAGGAAATAATTGAAAGGAAGATTATTATTCCACAAACACAAAATTTTAAAGAAGCGCGCTAGAAAGTTAAGAGAAACATATTCGCTATTTTTTGACGAGACATTTTTTTTGTCCTTCTATCTTTAAAAAAACGATACCCTTCAGAAATAGTCCGAGTCCATCCATATCTGCTTTGAGAAAAATTGTGTTGCTTTTATTTCTAACTGAGAATTCGAAACACAAAAGGCTGAACTGCGATATCTTTCGCTTTCTTTTTCCGTTCGCAACAAGGAACCCCGGAAAAGCATTTGTTTTTTAGCGATCAAAATAGCGTCCTTCTTTTGTGCAAAAGTAAAGGATCTTGAAAAATAACAACCGCCTTATTATTCTGCTGAGTCTCATCGTTGTGTTTGTATTTTTCGAAGGTCCTGGATAAAGTAAACCCATTCTAGTTTGTAAGGAATTCCAAATGCGTAGAACGTCTAATAAGGCCCTTTTCCATCTTCAAAGATTTAACGCAAAATATATCTTACATAATTTATTCCGTAAGCTTATTAACTAGGAAAAATGTTAGCAATATCTTTAATGTTATAGCTCTTAGATGTGCTTTTATGATTGTTGAATAATTGATTGGATATGTTCAAGGGAAATATTTATACGTTAAAATTTTGTTTAGCCATTATGTGAATCTTTTTTACAGGGAAGATGGTTACTTTGCAGGTGGATATTTCACGTAATATACTTTTTCGTAAACATAGAATATTGTTAAACAATTTGATGAATCTCAACACTTCGGGAGATCTCGAAGTTAAAATGCAGTTCGAGATCGACAAATTAAATCTTGCTTTAAAATTTTTAGGAATATCAAATTTTAGACAAAATCTGCAGAACGGAGACCTATCCTTCCGTCTGTTTCCATATGAATAAATTAATAAATCAAAGAGGCGGTAAGCAAAATGTAAGGAATTTCCTTATGGTTTTATCGATACGACTGTAGATACGAGACACACTTTGGTAGAAATCTGTCAGATGTTTGTCTTTTGATAGTCTGTTTATACTTATGGGTATGAACACAATGATTAGATAATAAAAGTTAGAAGAATTAATTTCGAAGATCATCATCATAGATAAAGATAGCTGTCATCAAATTAAAGATAGCTGTCAAGTTTCAAAGTCCATCGGTCATTGAGAAGCGATCAAAAACACCCTAACTCAAAAACTAATTTCTAACAGAGACATATATTTCCAATAGAAAAAAAAATATCTAAATAACGAAAATTATTATATGTTTGCATTATTGAAGACAATAAATTTGTCTGTGTAAAATTATTAATCTACATTTTTATATAACTCAACCATTTTATTAATCATGTTTATTAATATAAAATTGAGATACTAAAGTTTTAGACAAGAAATGCACCACTCTTTTCTGATTAAAACTGACTGTGCTATCAAGCTATAAATCTCATTATTGCTCAAGTAATGTAATCGTGCATTACGTCATATAATTTCAGAATTATAATGCCATATTAAAAACACCTAATTGTTTAATCACTATTTTTCATTGGGTGCTCATTATGAATTCCTACAGGCTGTTTCCAATTCTATCTGAAATTTATATAAATGAGTGTTTTCCATTTTATCTTCACTGAACTTTACTTCTCTTGTATGCAATACCTAGTGAAAATGAAAGCTTTTTAATATGGACTCAAATGTTAATTCAATCATTTTTCACAACACGAAATACTATTAACAATTATTTTCGATGAAACAGAAATCATGCTGAGGAAGCGTCCATCTTTCTTGAGGGGGTCTCTAAAACTGTCAAAAACAATGAAAGGGAGATTCATTTAGTTTTAGTGCCAGCAAAGTAGTATTTTTTAAGTTTAAAATTTAGAAAATTATTTTATTAAATACAACTATTAGGAACAAATTCTCCAGAAGCCCACGTATTGACAGAAACAGCATAAAATGTAATTCTTCACATTGCTTACCGTAGTTTGTAAAAGCGGAATTACATGCCGATTTATAATAGTTTTGAAATTAGGTACTGAGCCATGACTGGATTAGGCACACTCTTCACTCTGCGAAAGTATACAAGAAAGTCGAAAGAAGAACACTCTCTTGGATGCAAAACCTCGCACATCTATTTAAAAGGGAGAGAATGAAATAAATGCTCCTCTTGATACATCAACTCCTTACAATGCAGTCTCTCTCTATGCAACATAATTATTCATATTAGAAACAAAATAATGCATCGCAAATTCTGTGATGCAATATTTTGGCCAGTAAACAGGGCGTAGAAAAATTTTATATAGATTTATAGCCATTTAAATATTGTAACCATACATTTAACCATTGAAATTTGCTTGATAAAACAAAATTTAATAGATAAACTTATAGCTGTCTGCAAATATTGCGCTTTGGAATTTCATCTATATGCTGTACATTCTGTAATTTCCTGAATGAGGAATGTTGTTTGAATTTTGTATAATTCATGAATCCCATAGTCGGAGGGTTTAAGCTATATTATTGTAACATTACAATATAATATTTCAACAAATAACTATAAAAATTAATTTATCTAATATCAAGCTCAATTCCATATATAACTTGATATTTAACTGCACGCAGTCTAACACTTTTCTTTCATATATAATTATTAATAAAATCAAACTTTTTATATGCGTTTGGCCTGCATCATCAGAGCATAAATTGACTCCATTTTATTCTTTCCAAAAATGTTCGCAAACATTGCATCTAAATAGCATTTTTTTAAAAATATTTCAAACATTTGTTAGATAAATTGAGTCCATACCGGAATTTCAAAGGTAGAAAGAAAAAAAATAAGTTATCGATTAAATTAGAGATAAAAAGGGAATAAATGCTGATAAATCAAGATAACCCCTCTTGTTTTGCAACCCATTAATTTCTTCCCCCAACGGAGTAATCGTTTGCTTATGCTATGCGAGTTGTGGCTAAAGATGTCGCTCTCGTTTGTTCTCGGAATGTACCGCCGTTCCGGAGTTTGCGTTTTCTTGAGGGCTGTAAATCTGGAATGGCCGCTTTAACGATGTATTACCCAAACGATTTATTTGCATTGAAAATGAATTTTAGTTTACACTCTCAGAAGATCCTCTTAATCTTCTTGGAAAGACTCTTCCGCAATTTTTGGAATTCTTAAGACTGTAAATTAGAATAAATGCTACCTAAACCGTTTACGCCAAGTGTGTTAATCTAAGTCTTGGATATTTTTACTTTTTCAGCTTAGCAACATATATGTCTCGTTTTGGTGACTCCATTGAGACGGTCATTTTAATCGCGGTCTGTGAAAGCCGCGACATTAAACCGAAAGGAAATTTGATTCTCAAAGTCAAGTTGAGATTCACGTGCATGACAGATCTTTCGAGGATTTTATATAGAATCTGAAATTTCCGAAATTTAAGCCGAACTTTCGAAGGAAAAAATTTTAGACAAGAGCATCTGAATTTAGAGGGGGGAGGGGGGGGATCGCATGTTATTTCACCATTTCTAAGCAATTTCATAGCATGCCCTTGTTCAAAATATTTTAAATAAGCATTCAACAAGAAATCTATAGAAATTTCCGAATTCAATTCAGAAATATCGTTCAATGTTTTATTTTTATTTCCATGGTTAAATCAGCTATTTTGTAGATACACATTTATGTTTACGGAAGTAATAAAATAATTCTCTATAATCTTCTCACATCCAATCTTAAATTATTTATATGAAACTTTGATGTAAATATTCGCAGTTGGACCTTGAACAGTGTTATAAATATTTACTATTGGATTGAAATCTTTTGCAATTGATCAATAAAACTATGACAAACAATATTTATTTCTTGAAAAGGAATATATTATATATTTTACTTCGTCTTTTACGAAAAGAGTTATTCCTAAATGGATATTAAATATACTTTTCCAAAAAATAAGCCCTAATTGCTCTTCACCAAAAATGAGCATAAAATATGATCAGTAAGAAATGTTTTTTGTAAGTTTTTAAAATTCCATATATGTCTTCGAATTACATCTTTAAGTAAAATGACATGAGAACGAAAGATTGAAACAGTCTCTCAAAACGAGAATTCTTGGGGGGAGAAAAAAAAAGTCCATGTGGAAAATTTGGCATAGTAGCCTTCAGAATACCCATAAAACTGCTTCGTCTCTTCATGAATAAACATAGTCACTATATAGAAAGTAGTGAAGAATAGGGAGAATTTAGATATTTGTACCTCTACAAAAATGAAACCCTAAGAATTGATGGTACACACTCGGAGTTCCACCCAGTTTTATTCTGCTGCCGATCATCCTATAAGAAAACTAAAAATACCATTTCAAAAATAGTAATATATAATAAAAATAAAAGAGTTTAAAATTTCCGTAGGTTTTTTTGTACTTATTTAAAGTTAAACAAACTGAAATTTTCTAAGGTAACATTTTTTTTACATCAGAAAAACATTCCCCGTAGTCACATTTATCAAGAATACAAATTTCGGTTAATATATCACGATTGCATTGGGTAATATTTAATATTCTATGTTAAGGGAACGTTTCCATATTTAAATTTTCAAAATTTAAATACTTTTTAGATGGCAGTGATTGTATTTTTTATTTTCGTAATATCTGTAAAATTACAACTCTACATTTTAAATTCGACTTCGTGCAGAACAAAATACTTACAGCGAAAATTTCTGGGAGAAATTCGATACTTCACAGCAAATAATAATCTGTTCAAATTTCACCCGAATCTAAATCGCCATTATGCATAAGCGAAAAAAAAGTAGTGCATTTCATTTACTAATAAACGTTTCTTTCATATTCGGTAATTTAGTGTTCTATGTAAATGCTTTTTGATTGCGAAAGATTTTACCCTATAACGTCTTTGATTCATGCTTGTCATATACACGGAACACAAATCATAGAGCATCATTCATTTAATCTGCATATCTTTAATTTTCGTTATTGGTACATTTTTAAATTATTATTTATTGAATATTTTGCTGTTTCGTATATGAGTTTATTTCAAAGCAGGTATTAAAAATGATACAGAATTAGGATAATGATTATTCCGAAGGATGTTTTTAAGAGTAAACTATTTTAACAACCGAAAAATTATATTATAACTTATTTAATAAAACAACAAACTTATTAAATTCGCATAGAAAAATTGCAGCATTTATAAATAAAATATATATTAAATGAAGTAATAAAATCAATAAAATGTAGCTACAAATCATACTAATACATCTAAATTCATTTACCAAAAATAACATAATCGTATTTAGCAGTTTGATAGTATAGGTCCTATAAAAGTTTAATTTTTGTATTCGTTCTTTGGAATTCCTTTGAAAAGTATATGAAAATAAGGCTTTAGTTCGTGAAGAAAACTTTTTAACAAGCATGATTATTCATATAATTGATGCCAAATAAAAAAATAATCCCAGATAACGTATTAAAAATCACATATAATTTATTTTCTACTCCATAAGTATTAAGTCTTTAAGAATAGTAATAATTTAAAAATGAATTTCATTCAATATTTTGTCTTTTATTTTGTAATCAAACCTTTTTGCTTATCAAAAAAAATTCTTACAAAATTTTATTTTCTCGGAAGTTTATTCGATATTCAAGTAGATTAAAATCTATCATTTTTAAATTTTGTTTGATTCGCTTCTGCCATGTATTTAAATATTTAGTAAAAAGTGCGTTATTTTATACTGATAATAACGGGTAATTAATATTTTATGAATCATTGACATCATTATAAATTCTTCATTTTCGCATGTGTTGGGAATAAATTCAAAATATATCTGGCATCAAGCAATTAGTGTGTTATTTAATAATTTTTTCAAAACCGCACTTTTTATTCCATTTATGAATCTATAAAATATTAAACTAATTCCAATTGCAGCAAATCGATGGTAGGGGTGTCTCAATTTCATAAGAAATTTTGAGCACATAAGAAAACATTAATAATTTTTAAAAATACAAATGACAATTTATTTACAACAAAAAGTGGAGTTGTGAATGAACTGTCAAGAGAAATAATTTGTTCACAATATTTGTGAAATTAAAAAGTTATAATCCCACAAAATATTTATTAGGAAATAATATTTCCATTTGTTTAGTAATTTCTTATATTACGTAAGTGACATTACAAAAGCCGAATGACATTTGATTCAAGTAAAGTATTATCAGATGCCAAAAGCTGCCGATATTTATTAAACTTAATATCAAATAATGTTTAATCACAAACTTAAATATCAAATCATGTTTAATCACAGTTGTTCTTTTTTCTCACATCATATTTGAAATAAAAATTCTATGAAATCTGGAAGGCAATATTTAAGATAAATTAAGGGAAAATATTATTCATTTGTCAAAAATAAGGCCAAATGAGTTGTTAACTTTTTTTGTTTGAGAAAATCCCTGATGGATTATAAGCAAATGCAATTTCTTTTTCTTTTATATCTTGACTAAATGGCAATACTGTTAAGAAAGTCTTAAAATATGCCAACAGCAGTAAAAATAATATGCATTTAATTCAAAAGCAGAAAAAAATAAATTGTTAAGGTAAATATGTAAAATGCCTTTAAATTCGTAAGGAAAATAAGGAAAACGATAATATAGTCATAAAATAATTAAATAAAATAGTTTTTAAAAACTCTTTTATTTATGTACTAAATAAATAATAGTTTTTAATAATTTTTTTAACATTCCAGTTTTTATGTTAAAAATGATATGTAAATAATGCTATGTTAAGTAAAAATGTTTTTATATTAATTATTGTAAATTTTAAGGAGTCATTCTCAAATTTACGATATCAGATTGATCTACGCATATGGAATTTTTGTTCGTTAAATGTATTTAACAAACTAGTTACGGACATTTTAAAACAACATATTGTCAGCAACAACACGTAACTGACAAGATTTCATAAGTTAAACTCCTCATGAAAAAATTAGAAGTCGATTATAAAATAGCAGTTTTACAAAGAGAATTAAATGAAAGTGAGGGCATTTTTATTTAGGACACCCGAATCTAATTTTATTTATTCTGTCAGAAAACAATGACGAGACATACGCAAATCAACTAGGGAACTATTTCTAGTTTTTAAAGCAACTTGTTCTAAGAGAAATCAGATACGGATCATTCCCAGTGGCCCATCAAGTACAGTAGAATTCCTTAGAACATATTTTGGACGAAACTGAGATGTCAAAGACAGGGACAGGGCTTATTTGATATGCATGGAAGGTTTTAAATCAGGAAATTATGAAAGCATGTATGATTAACACGCATGGTTTTAAATCAGAAATTTTTGTATGATTAACTGAATTCTGACTCTTACTTTCAGTACTAAACAACTTTCTCCTCCAAGAGAAAGCCCGCTGATCATTATTATTATAGTGAATAAAAATAAAAATAATAAATCTGGCCCGAAGACTTTACCAAGTCGGTAATGTCTTATGGTCCTTGATTTTTTTTTTCATTTTTATATCAAATTTTTATTGTTTTCGTATACCATAATAATATCAATTTTATATACCGCAGGAGTATGCAACTTTGTAATTTGGGTTTGTTCTTTTATTTCTTTATATGTTAGCATTTACGTTCTCTAATTGAAATTCTTTTCCAAAAGATTTTTCTTCTAATTTATATTATTTGAAAAGTTTTATTTCTTGTTTAATTTTTGCTTTAATAATGTTTGAATTTTCCTATGTAAAGATTGTCTGACGTAACGTACATAACCGTCCATCTTATTTCAAAAGTAGAGTTCAGTGCCAACATTTATTCATAGTATAATTAATTTCATTTGCAGAAATGGTACAACAATATTTATTGGCATAAATGAAAGAAAATGTTAAGCTCTGTCTTTTTTTAAAGAATATCAATTCAATGATTCTCGAGCTTGAGTAAGAATTTCGAAAAAGACAAACCAGGAAAAAAGCAGAGAAAAGATTTTAGACAAATATTATCGGAAAAAAATTGTTTGCTTTATTAACAAGTGTACAAATAAATCATCATCATTATGAATAATTTCATATATAATGGTATAAAACGATATTTCTAAACACTAAAATGCTCAAACCATTGTATTAAAATAGTTATAATAAATTATTGAATAAATTTACAATGTTAAACAATAAGCGAGGCTGTTGTACCTTGGGCTCAGAGAACCTAAATCATAAATTCTTATTGTATGGGCTGCCATAATGTAGCAAACGCATCCAAAGAATATTTACTAGTAATTAATTGAAACATTTTGTTTTTTACCATTTAATTTATAAGGGCAAACATTGATTTTTTGTGAAAAAAATAATATTTTTCAAAAATTCAAAATTTATTTCTTTAATTACAACTACTAAGAACTGTTTGAAACCCACCCCCAGTTCAAATTTTACTGTACAAATTGGAACTGGAAGAATTTGTTGTTGTTGCATAGTCATTATTCGAACACAGTCAACATCTGAAAGAATACACAATTACGTGCTAGAACTATGCATGATCACTTCTTGTTCTTAAACCTAAAAATACAGCCTGCAACATAGAACAAGAATTTGATATCTAATTCTAAATTCCATGTGTGTTTTTTTTGTTGTTGTTGTTGTTTTTCAGTTTATAATAACCATTCGACAGTCCAGACTAGGAGGGCTTTGCAACACAAAAATATTCATCTTGAACTATAAAATAAATAAATGAATTTAAGAAGAAAATTTGAGAGTCGTGTAAAGTGTTCAACATAAAACTGACAGCCTACATTTGGGTAACTGACGGCTTTTAAGAAATCTGGGAAAATGAAATTCAAATATGAGATTTTGTACGAGACCAAATAAGTATTTTCTGAAAAAGAGCAGTTACGATACAAAATAGCAAAGGTGAACCTGAGGATGAACTTGACTTATAAATGTTTTCTAAACAAGAACAACAATTCAAGATGTTAAGTAGGGTCGCAGTGGCCTGATGTTAAAACCTCGGCATCAGAACTGGAGGACTTCAGGTTCGGGACCCTATTTCATCTAAAAACGTCGTGTTCTGATGCACGCTAAATCAGTTGGGAGCAAACATTCTCAAGCTGGTATAGTGTGGCAGTTTAGAGATGGGATGCCAGCTCAGGCATCGTCCTCGTCATCTGATCGTGGTTCAAAATTATGAGGTCCGACCCAAAATAGACCTAGTGTTGCTTTAAAACGGGACGTTAATATAACTAAACTCAATTCAAAGTGGAAAGTAGGACACAGAAAAAAAAACATGAGAAGAAAAATGAGAGGCTACTTAGGACAAAACACACTGTAAATTTACCCAAGAGTGAACAAGAAAACACAAGTTAGTCCAGAGTAATAATTTTCCTCTCCGCCAATTTTGAAACGTTCTTTGAAATCTTAAAAACGAACAGCTGTTATTATGTTCTTGTCCTAGCCAATGCATCTGCATCTAGAATCATGTACCATGAATCACATTGCGTGGAACTATAAGTTTTATTTTTCTTATTAAAATACCTTATCTTATTGTCGATTGATAATTAAAATTAAATTGAATCGATATTCTAAAAAATGAATATTTATCAAGATACAACAATCTTCCCTCTTATTATATTACTCGATTGATAAATTTTAATTCTATAATGTTACAATTTCTGGCGTTTTTGCTCTATTTCATGTATTTCACAATATAAAATAATAAATTATGAAATGAATAATAAAGATTTACGATTTAATGAATTGGTTTATTGCTTCAGTGCTAAAATTGAAATGTGCTTCACATGAACAACTTAAAGCGCAAGAAGAAAGGATGCGATTTGCAATACAGCTAAAAAAAACGTAATGTTAAATGTAGCTGGCCAGCAATACTTCGTGTGTCCTGTAGTTATTATAGCATGTAAATTTAATCCATTCTATTCAACTCAAGAAAAGCAATTGACAGAACGATAAATATCCGAATCTGCGAAACAAAATAAATGTTCTCTATTTCTAACTTATCGGACATCAGCGATTTTTTTTTTAAAAGAATCAACAACCAATTTTATTTATTTTTTCTCACAAAAAATAAATTTTTCATAGTGTAAAGGCTTCATTTTCAGAAGGGGAGAGATTGATTAAAGTTTATCCCCGTTGGAATGGGGTTATTTACACGGAGAAGAAAATATCAATTTCCATTGCAATCGAACAAGATTTAAGAAAAGCCAAGAAATTGTTTCGAAGATTAAGTTTCACGCTATTCAGTATTGCGGACGCCTCTAAGATTTCCAGCCAATTTTCGAATAAGAATTATTTCCTCCAAAGAAACTAGCAATTCTTTTTTTAATAAGACGCCATTTAGATATAATTTCCTTTTCCTGCTATTGTTGGAAGGGAACAAAAGAAAATAATTTTTAGACACAATAATTTTTAGACAATAATTTTAATAATTTTTAGACACACACATATATATATATATATATAATACTCTAGGTTAAAATAAAAAGAGTGGAAATTTTGGGTTTTTTTTCTTTTTTTTTGGAAAACGAATGGGATTCATTTCATTACAAAAAAATTCACAATGGAGACTTGTCTATTAATTGTTAATATATATATATATATATATATATATATATATATATATATATATATATGTATGTATATGATAAGCATATTAACAACAATTTAATGGAAGTTTAAATGAACTTTTAGCATTTAGGGTTATTTAAATGTATTAATAAAAATATGAAGTCATAATGAAAAAATAACCATAATAATAAATAATTTCAGCATAAACATTTTTTAGTTATACCTGAAAAATATATCATGCTCAATGGTGGTGCGAAAGAACATTTTTCGCAGACACGTTTCTTTTAGATGATTCCAATTTCTATTAACTGTTCTCGTGGCGAAGGATTTCACTCGAATTTTTAAACTATATTTTTTCGAATGATGGAAAATGAGAACTTTTCCTTATAGGTTGGGGGATGCTGAGTGGTGCAATAGTTTTCTTTGAATCAGATTTGTTGCACGTATTGTAGAGCTAAGTTATTAGGCTTAATATTTTACATCGAATTTACGAATGTGAAAGAACTTTTAGAGCATATCTACATTTGAAAGTGACTTGCATCAAACGGGTAACTTCGAAATATATGACCAGAGCCACAAGATTTGATAAATTTAGTTTAGTTTAGTTTAGTTATTTTGTCGTCTCGCATTTAAGCAACACCAGGGCTGTTATGAGCAGGCACTAGTAATGTTGAATCACGGTCAGATGACGAGGGCAGTACCTGAGCTGGCATCGTCTTTCTCCAAACTTCCACACCATACCAGCGGGAGGTCGTTTGGCCCCAACGGATTTAATGTGCACCAGACTCGACTACACGACAATGGTGGTCGGCGGAATCGAGTCTCGAAACTGAAACCCTCCGATTCCGAAGCCGAGACAGTACCACCAGACCACCGCGACCAACTAACAAAGCTTTTGAACTTTTCTGGTACAATTATTTTCATTAAAGAGGCTACTTAGTCTAAGATGAAGACAAAAAGACGAACGGAGTAGCTACTTGGCAAAGACTAATAAATACATAAATATAAGGCTAAATGAATCAACCAAATTTCAGTTGCGAAATATTTTAACACCTTTTCTGATGTAAACAATACAACTTCTTAATTTTGAAACCTTCAACTGTCAAATAAGCACTGTTTCGTAATGCGTTAAATGAAAAGGTCCAAGTCTTTTAACACACCAAGTTCTTCAAGTCCTTTAACTAATTCAAAAGAAAGCATAAATAAATCAATAGAGTAACCATCCCTGCAGGTTTATTGACGACTTTTATGGATTTACCAGCGTTTCGCTTTTGACATTGATAATGTTTACCACTTTCAGTCGCCAAATCATAAAAAATTTAAGCGACTGAAAGAATTCCTCTTAGCGCTTTGCATCTTCATACGTGAATGAATGATCAAAATTAAAGTTCAGAGACATGCCTATCGAAAGCGCAAGTACAAAGAATAATAATAATAATAAATTTAGACATCTGGGGTACATTCGATTCATCTCGAGACAACAAAATATTTTTTAAAGCAATAACTGCAAAAAATGTAGCGAAACCTTGCCAGCTCCTTGTGCTCACGACTACATCGCTTACTGTTCATCTTGATTCACTCCAGTTCATTTCAACATTCCGAAAACACTGCAGTGGAAACTGAAATTTTACTCATCAATATTATTGTATGATAATCAAAATATGCAAATATACTTAAAATTTTATTGATTATAGTATTGTAATCCAAATTAATAATTCATTTTGCATACAAAATTAAGACATTTAGCAAACTTTCCTAAAGAAAAAGGAGTCTTTATATAAAGGTAGTTATTTTTTACCATCATCAAATACAATAAATTTATTTAAAATGTAGAATTTATGCAATAGAGAAATTTGTATTTTGTTTTATATTATGTTATAAAAATTCAAGAAAGAAAAAATGGTCACTACTAAGAGTTATTTCCATAAAAATGCAATTTTTACTAGTTTCTTTCTAAATTTCAATTCTTCTAATTAGTTGAAGCTTTAAAATATTTGAAATTTTATTAGTGTTGAATTACATAAGAGTGATTATGTACTAAAATGATTTTATAAATTTTTTATTTGAAATGCAGACATACTTTTATGCTGCCAAGAACAGTTTGCATTGCATTTTAAAACAAATTTCAATAGTAATTTTTTATACAGTACAGCATCACCACAAAATGAGCTTGAGAGGTTTCGTTGTTTAATAGAATAAAAGGGAATAGAGAGCAAAGAATAATTTCTCAAAATCAAACATTAGAAAAAGAATATAGGTCATTACTTGGCCAGTATTTTTCAAAACTGTACTTGAAATAAAAGAAAATAATTTTTTTTCCGTGAGAAAACAAAAGATTTCAAAGGTTTAATATTTTTTTTAAAATCAAAGACGGAATCTGAACTCCCCCCCACCCCAAAAAAAAAATATATCAAAAAATGAAAAAGCGTCAAAAGAGCCTCACTTGATTCCATGGAATTTCTTTAGATAATGATTTGATAGTGGAGATTTCTTCTTTTAAATGTGCGTTCATAAATTCGGCGAACCATGGACGGAAATGATGCGTTTTAATAGCTTTAAAAAACATAGAAAAAAGAAGGAAGAGAACCGATATCATTTCTTCAAGTACATTTTATTCATAAATGATTCGAAAAGTGGTAAAAAAATATATATATTCTTCAGCGGAATTTTTTTTTTTCATTCCCATTTTTATATGGCAGTCATTCTACACTTTTAAGAAAATGACATTTTATTTTAAAAATATAATTAAAATCACTATGCATTACCATCATAAATTTTTGAAAATATAAATAAAAAAATACTAACACTCAACTCTCAAATTTCGGAGAGATAAAGAAAAACATCCAAATGATAACTTTGGTAAGACGTGCGTAACTGAAGAACCTTTTGTATCAAAATTGATTCGAATTTTCGATAGTACTTGAAAATTTTAATTGGTGGGTTTTTTTCTCTCTTCGTATCGTGGGCATTTCTTATTCATAAAAATCTATAACTTGTTAAGAAAACTTTCTGAATATTTTGACTTATGAAAGAAAATCTCATGTATTTGAATCCTGAATTTTGAAGATCATGTTTGGAAACAAGTTGTTTTAAAACCTTTCTTAGGAAAGGAAGCATGGAAAATTTTGAACAAATTGAAAACTGTAGTTGAAAGAGAATTCCAATAAAAATTTAAATACAAAGTCATTTTTTGTCCACCAATATATTTAGTATGTATTTTCTAATACTTGTTTCAAAAATTGCCTTTTTTGTATAAAAGTCTTTCTGCTTTATTTTTTTTCACGCTTTAGGGTAATATGTTAACCAAAACATGTTTTGAAACATTTAGAACTTGATTAACGAAAAGACCAGGATTAGAAATTTACTAAATCTTAAAGGATATTTCTTTTTGTTAGAAGGATTCTAAGCGTAGAGCTCGGGCGTTTTGCTTGTTTCAATTTAACTCATGTAAAATGCGAGATAACCTTCAATGTTAGAAATTACTAAAATATTATAGATTTTTTTCTAATGACGAAAAAACCCCTTAATTTTGGTTTTTTTTAGTATTTACTATCTCACTGTTAATTTTATAATCATAAAGTATGGAATGATGATATTGTTCTTAATTTACTTCATTATTCATTCAGTTTGTATAATGAATACAAAAAAAATTTTGAATTGCGTTTAAGATTTAATTTTAGAAATAAATGATAAAGAGTAAACTTTTTAAAAATTCATACATCATTATATTTATTTCGAATTTATCCAGTTTTATGCATAAAAAGCATTTTGCCATTCATTTGGATGAAACTTTTTTGGATTGAATTGACATTTTTATTTCTTCTGAAACTAAGCGCATTCAAGAAGCAACCCAATTTTTTAAAACTTAGCCAGCAAACATATAACAATAGCACTAAATAGTTATATTAACTATCCTCTCTATTTATTAGCAAGCTTTCACACAACTAACACATTTTCGAATTTGTAAATTTCTTCCGCTTTACATTAAACTCACATTTAAGCTGTGTTCGAAACTGTACATAAGTAAATGCATGCAGACAAGTAACCGAATGGGCAAAAGGATATTAAAATTTTATCACAAAAATGATTTTGCTCAAGAAATTATAATAAGTAATGCATGAAATTCTTTGGATAGATTAGACACAAAAAGAGAAATAAAGAATATTATTTTGAAATGTGATTCAAATTATTTTGATACTGCATTTTACATTTCAAAATTGAAATATGATAACTTTTGACAGTCTGCGAACGATTGAATCATCGTTAAACGGCTAATAAGAGGTGTTCGAGGCCCTTAATCCCACACTCTTTCTGTAAGACACATGGGATATTTTCAATGGCGGAATGGTGCACGTTCGAGACAAGCCACACGCGGTTTAGCAATGCTGCAGACAGGAAATCCATATGATGTCTTGCTGAATTCATTTCATGTTAAATTTCCTTTTCAGTCAAGAATGATTTCACTAGAATAAAATTTATAGTCATCAGTGTAATTATTAAATTGATAATATGGTGGATTATTCAATGATTGTTGAATTGATTCCATTTCAATTATTATTAGATCAATAATGATGCCATCAACATTATTATTATTCATTAAAATAGTTAAAATACATAGAAATAAGTATTGGAAATGTCTATACAATTTTATTAAAATGCCGAAAGACATCTAAAGAATTAAGTAGCCTTTAAAGATATCAATGCATCAGACTTCAAGCACCTTTTAACGGAACTGCATAATCATATAGAAACGGCGTAATGGAAATGCAAAAAATAAAAGAGGCTTATTAAATATAAATTCCTCCCCAAATGAACTTGTTCTAGACTAGCATCAAATTCCTTTTCGCTTTCCTCGAAAGCCAGCGCTATTACGATTCAACAGGGCAGATCTAAAACGTAGCCTCCAGCTGGAGCTTCCTAGAGTTGCTTCCAGACACTAATTCAATCCGGGATGATGCGAATTCGTTTATGAGGATCCGGCCAGGGGCAGGATATGCTGGGTGGGAAGATCCGGCTGCTTCGTTAAACTGCGAAATCGAAAATTTGGATCCTGATACTTCCTTTCCTGGAAATTAACAAGTTTTTCGGATGTGGTGATCCGTTAATTCGAGTTTCGGATGCTGCTTATCTAGATTAATTTCTTCAACATGGAGAAGCTAAAGGTTATCCTAAGATTCATAGCATCCAAGAGTGCATACGCTATGTAAAGAATAGAAAGGACTTCCATGATGAAAATGCAATGCTAATCTGATACTATTTGACTAATGTAATATCATTATGCAACATTCCATTGGTCTTACAGCTTTTAAATTGGCATTTTACTTCTTGGATAGTAGGTACTTGTTAAGATAAGAGGTTTCAAAATGGTGTGATATCAGAATCCTTACGCAAAGACGGAAAAGAGCTCTCCGATCACGCTTTAGTGCTGACGCTAGAACTTCAGTGCTTCGAACTAGAAATTCGAATTTGTTTTTTGCTTTAGAGATTATTATTCCATACATTATCTCTCCGTTTTAATATAAGGATTTTGTTCACTGTATTAAGAATTTTAATTAACTTTTTCTTCCATAATGATTTCCGCTTTTTTCTGGTTTCTGTGTACAGATAAATCTGCAATGGGGAAAAAAACAAATCTTATGTCCAACTATTCATTGACTTTTAGATGAAATGGATTTCTTTATTCAAAAAAATTTCTATAGTCAAGAAAGATAACCGACAGAATATGTTCCAAAATGGAGTTATGATAACTAGTTTTGAAAGCGATTGCAATATATAATCTTGCACCCCCAAATTAAATTTTCGTGGGATATGCACATTGTCATGAATACCGTAATTTCTAATTTCTTTGTATCAGTCTCATTTCTCCCATTGAACAATTTAAGATTCATTAAAAAATGACAATCGAAATGAATTAAAAAGAATCTCAATAAATTTAAAGGAGCCTCAGCAGACGAATTCCTATCAGGGTACTTTTCCACTCATTCAAGAGCATGAACCAAAGGAGCAAGCAATTCATTCAAAATTATTCTCTTTATGACAAAAAAAAAAATGTAACTATGAAGAGAAAAAAAAGTTCACTCTTTTAAAATTTACATCTATAATAGTATGGTAAAAGAATTATCTTAAAATATCTGGATATCGATAGCAAAACTTGGAAGTTGTATATATTCCTTTGCACCCATTCTGAATACGTCACTGCAATTATATTTAAGATTAAACGATTTAATTAAAAAAATATTGAACTCTAGTATTCAATATTTTATGTAACGAAACAGAATTTTTAAACGGCCTTTGCTTGATTCCAGGCGACTTCAAGCATATCCCTAACATGCAGAAGCATTATCATCCAATATGATCTCACGTAATTCTTTCATGTGCAATCAACTTTATCTGTTCAATTACTTTAATTTGGAATCTAACATATGTCCTAAAAAATGACCTGAGAATTAAATGCAGATTATCTAAAAGTACTCTGACTAAAATAAATCCTTAGAAACAAAAGTTTTCAGTTAAAATTTTAATATTAGTTCACGGCGACAAAATTTCTAATTGAATCACAAAATGTAATTAAGTCTAATTGAATAAAAATCAAATATTTATTAAAGGAGATTAATGAAATAATTTCAAACAAGCAAGCATTCCTTAATTTATTCAAGAAATGGGTGTGAAAATACTTCACTATATAAATGTATATTTTCTATTGTTAAGATAAAAATTTCAAATTAAAATCGCACAAAACTAAAAAGATTTTTTTCTTTCTCTTTAAACTCCTTTTGGCAACATCAAAAGGATACATGTATCTGTTGCTTGAGTATTTTTATAAATGGTAGCCATCTGAAATTAAAACCAATTTTATAATAACTCATTATTCAAGAAAATAAAACTAAATTTTCATTTTAAAGATGCAATTCAATTAAGATTCAGTAAGTGAATTACGATTTTCATGTGAAACATAACCATTAAATCACAAAGATAAATAGCAACATAAAAAAAAATTAACAAACTATGTCTATTACATAAATGAATACAGCATTTTTTTTCTTCCTAAGTAAACATAGAGAAATCATAACAAAATATCCTCGAATTTTGTGCATTTAACTGTAGTAACAAACAAAATATAATTACACTGTAAACATCCTTTTAAACACAAAGAATAGAAATGTGGCACATTTTATATCCTCCGACCTTTTGATCTGCGCAGATGTTTCTACAGATATTTTAGATTTGTATTTTTATCACTTGTTCATTTAATGTTGCCATTTCCCCCTTTGCTTTATAAGAGTTTCATTTAAAATAAATAATGTTCGCATTTCTTTGTGAACATAGCATTTAAAAAAACTGACACTAGCTACAGACCACGGTTGTTTCATCAATATTCCCTTCTCATCAATAGGGCTTAAATATATAAGAAATTCTTTCTCTTAGCTTTGGATATATTATAATAAATATTTTACATTACGAATGGACATGCGATTTGAACTAAAGCAATTTTGTGAATGTTGCATAGTATTCGATTACGCAATCAGGGATATTGAAGTGGAAAGGTGAAATATTTTTTCAAAATAAATAAACAATAACAAAATAAAAAAAAAAATTCAAAATAAATGAGAAAACTGCGAGAGGCAATAAAATAATTAATTGCAATTTATTGAAAAGCACTAGAGAGTGCGAAAAAAATTTTCCAATGATTTTAACTAATTTATATTTAGAATGATTCTTTAACATCGATCATATTAAGAAAATCCTATTCTAAATATAGAATACGTTAAAATAGTTAATTTTTCGTAAATTTGATTAAAAAAAATTAAATCCAATTAAACTTTTTAATGTGATTTACCTATTGATAAATATTAAACGGAACTATACAAATCTATCGAGTAAGCGATTGTCAAGCAGTTTAACTCAAACATGTTTTTTTTTTCAAAAAGCACCGTTTTCTAAAGATTGAAATAGGAGAAAATCTGGACTTCTTCAACTTATATAAGAAGTCAAGCCACTTTTTTCAAAATTTGAAAAGGGTTCGTCATCTTTTTTATGTAAAATAAATTTAGATAATAATAATTATTTATTTCAACTATAATTAACTTTTCTAACATAGGATAATAACTTATTTTTTAAAAAAATTTAGTTTATAAATGTTGCTTTTTTAACATCGGTTATTTATTTATAATTAAAATTCGGAGACTTTAATTCATCCTGAGACAGAACTGAAAAGTGAAGATGTATTTTCATAGCAAGAGTGTACATTCACTCTTGAGCATTTTAACTACTACCATTAAAAACATTTAGTCGACATATCTATGATACTCCAACGACTCTTTCTTCTAAGATTTGGTTTTGGTATCTGGATTTTTGACAAAGAATTTCTACAGTTCTGTGCATTAAAATAAAATTCCTCATTCATTACATTCTGCTTTCTGTTCTTTGATATGGCATAGTAAAAATAACAATGAAAGCTATTTCATTTTTATACCTCGCCGGTCCGTTTCTTATTTTTAAAAAGTAAGTTCATTTGCAGTTTATCAAACATTGCTTGTACGTCCAATCAATTATTCATCCATACTACCTGATTCAGCTGCGTTAATGTTCTTTGCAAGCTTTCAAGTAAAAAATTTAATCCGTAAAGACGAGCTAAAGCAAGCAAGCAAGGAGTGACTTAATATTAATTATTCATCATATAATATTCACACATATCAAACAAAACAACTTATTAAACAGGACAAATCGTTGAAAGTTCTTTGAAGTTTTGAAAACTTAATCATTTTCTTTTTGTTTGTCCTCTTTAAATGAATCCTAAGTTTTAGTTATTAACACTTGTTAGAGAGTGCATTTTAGCAATTCATAATTATTTCAGTGGCTGCTCCTGAAGATTATATTAAAGGGAGTAAGTACAGTCAAGCCGACGTGAATACTTAAGAAACTCAATTGACCTTTGCCGCCATGATTTGAAAGAAAAAGCAATAGGGTAATAGATCAAAATTTAGCGCAGAATGTACAAATGATCGATTGAAGAAAAGTGTATGAGAAAGACAGAATCCATCAAACACAAGAGAACTCGAAAACTGAAAACAAATGCAAATGAAGACTACAATTCTAAGGTTAGGAATAAAAAATTCAGGCTTCATCAGCCATATTCAAATAAAAAAAGACCTATAAAAATTTGTAAAAAAGCTTTGATTTTTCAAAAAACTTTCGGAGGAATTACAATTCTAAGACCAGAGGCGGTTCATCAGGTTAGAAAGTAGAATTGCAGCAATAATTATTTATTTAAATTTAGTAATAATTATTTATTTAATAATTATAATTATTTATTTAATAATTATAATTATTTATTTTATTAATTTAATAATTTATTAATTTAATACTTATTTATTAATTTAGTAATTATAATTATTTATTTAAATTTAAATTATTATAAAATTTACATTTTAAAACTAGCTATGTAATTCGTAGCATTGAAAATGTGTTAAATAGCCTATATGTACTATAAAATTTGCTAGCGTCGTTATTAGAAGATTGTATAAATGTTAAAGAGATGATAAAAGTGCCAGAAATCCCCCATCACTCACGCACCTACACTTTCATCTCTATTCGTCCAAAAAAGGTCAGCGAATAAGATAGGCAATAAATTCGTCACCGTTTTTTTTAAGATTTAAAATCAATAACATATTTCTTAAAATTTTTCACTTGAATAATATTTTATAAAATAGCCTATATACAGGGTGGTTATAATTAAAGTTCTATTTTGAAATGGTCATAATAGAAAAACTACTGGACCAAACGTTACTAAACTTGGTAATAATTTAAAGAAGGTCATGGGAATTTCTTTTATGCAAAAAAATTTCAAAAACTCTGTATAAATATTGCTAAGCAAAATAGGACATGAAGACATGAGTTTAAAAGACATTTAATCGTTACTGAAACGTGTTACAAAGCATGTCCAATGTGTCTTATCTCAAATGCACTGTTTATGGTGATAATCTAAACAATTTGGCGGAACTGAAAGATGTGATACACCGACATGATGCGTAACATTCCTTCCGATGTGCTAAGAGCTACTGTTGAGAGCTATTACTAACATTCGGTCTAATAATTTTCCTTTTATGACAATTTCAAAGTGGAACTTTAATTATGACCACCCTTATCAGATATGTCTCAGACAGAATAGAAATCAAAACTCGTTAACAACCAATGCTGTTTTAAAAAATGCGGAAAGAAGGCAAGTTGTGAGAAGGAGGAAAATATGGGATCACCTGACCAAGCAACAAACCACGTCTGCTGGCTGTAATGCTTTCCACTTAAACAGAAGAAAGTTTGCTTAGATCTTCAGATAATCATTCAAGTATGACGGATATGCTACACCGCCTGCTCGACGAAGATCCTTGATGTTTATTTCACTTGTTGTTGATTCGTCTCTTCTCTTATTTGTAAGTTCGTGCTAATTTGTGTTCCTATTTTTGATGATAATTGAAATCCCAAAGTGAAAAAATCAGCAAATAACACCGAATTCTCAAGGTTAGAAAGTAAGAATACAAATAAAAAACTCAACTTTTAGAAATAATTTCAATGGGTACCACAGTTCTTCTACAATAACGAACAAACCGTCACTGTTTGAGACAGGGGTGGAAAGCAAACAGCAGTAAATTGGATGGAAATTGTTTAATAGCGACTACCAAATGAAGCGCTTAAACAAATAAATATCTCATATACAGCAAGGCACTGAGGCGGAAAAGTTATGGCATTAGGATGGGGTTTTTTCCGGAAGGTGCGGATGTAATTGTGGTGATGACGATTGGTAAAACGACTGGAAGTAGTGATGAGATACATTGATAGATTAAATTTAAGAATTAAAGATTAATTATTAATGTTGTTCAAAATTTTTATTTAACAAAGCTCCTAAATATCTTGTTCTGTTAGTAATTTTTCCATTTATTAATTTCTTTTCGGCTGAAATCTAAACCAGGAGGAATTTTTAATATAATGTTTCATTTTTTTTTAAATTTCAAACTGAATGAAGGATGTAAAAAACGTTGGATAATAATACGTTATGCGCTTGAGCTCAGATTTTCATAAAATTTGTACTGTTTTATATCCGTTTCCTGCACATGACGCTGTTTTTTTTAATCGTTTTAAGAAATGCTAGTTCTTTGATTTTTTTTTTTAAATTCCGTTTGACAAGGGAATTATTCCATTTAAGTATTGCAGTATATTAAGTGGAGTATTGTATTGAGAATTGGCATTTGAAGACATTCTTCCTTTGATTTGATCTCCTGGCCATTCGACTGCACCAAAAAAGTACCTCTAATAGATGAAATGTTAAAGATTGTCATTTTTGTAATTGATTTTGAGTCGTTAGAAATAAAATTTTCATACTCATCCAAAAATCTTTGACCGTGTTTTGTTTCATTCATTTTCTTAATTTTGGCGTTTATGTAAATTCACTTTAAAGTTTAAAAGCCGATATTTGTATTTTTAGTGAGAGAAAAAAGTTCACTTTGGTTTTCGAAAAACCATCATAAGAGGAAAGGGTAAACGAAACAATAGAGAGCACCAAGGATGAAAATAGAGTTTATAGTTTGTTTGCAACCGAAAGCTTCTGCATTACCGCCACTATCTCAACCATTATAAGAACGACGTCTTCAGTAAGATTCGATAAATGATATATGAGTGTAACATTTTTGTTGAAGCAGTATTCTGGTTTCTTATCCTAACACTGCAACTCTGCAGGCGAGGCCTCTCATTGCTGGTTATTATCGGGTAGGTCTCACCCGAACTCTCGTGTTACCAATAAAGACTCTGACCAGGCATCCCCCGTCGTTTATCATGGATCGGCCATTACCTTAAGGAGAGATGTCCATGTTGATATCTGAACAAACCCCATTCCTTACTCCAATCTTTTCGTCCCTTCCTTTCATAAGTATGCAGCAAAAATGCAATTTTCGGTTTTTTTTCGCTATACCTTAGCACTGAATTCCTTTCTGCCTCAGAGAAAATATTATATCAATATTTAAACCAAGAATCTACTGTAGACAGAAAATTCTCTACAAGACCAAGACAGAGAAGTGCTAAAAGATTCATTTATTCAATATTTTAAAATTTAAGACGACTCGAATCCCGAAATTTATTACCACATTGAGTTTGTGTTAATAGCATTGAGTCATTTGTGGGTGAATTGAGAAACCTCAAGACACGGGTGGTAGAGGTGCGTGTTATCAAACGTTAAAAAATAGACAATCAAATAAAAACTAAAGACATTACATATCTCAGTATTCTGAGCTAGATTCAGCGTTTAGGGACGTTATTATTAGCCAAGTCAATTTTCATGCTCATAGCATAAAATAGGATGCTTAACAGTTCATTTGAAATATTTAGGACGAACTCTAAAATGAAAGCTTTAAAACTCATTAATTTTAGCATTCCATTTTAGTGCTTCTAATAAATAAATTACACATTTGAAACTCATTCTCTGATACTTATACATTTCTTTTCATTCATTTTGAATGAAAGAAAAGTAAAAATGAGTTAACGTTATGTTTTTAAGTGAGCAGCACTCCTGTTATGACATAATTTGTATTTATTGTAGTGGTGAAATATTCCTTGTTCTAATTACTACATCTTCTTTTAAGATTCACAATTTTAAATCTTTAATGTATGTTGCAGTGAAATAGGCTCTCTATTTCTCTTACTTGGATCCAAACACTTTATCGAAGAGAATTTGCATTCTAATTTTTCGTGAAAACCAGTGCAACATCCATATCCAATCCTCATATTCTGAAGAACCCTACGACACATTGACGCTTAGGCCGATGGGATATCTTTCAGCAGTATAATAGTTGTTACACAAAATAAAAACGTGCTAAAATGTATTTCTCAAATTCCCTTACAGTTTTTTGGATTGGATTTGGATTCACTTACATTTTTTTGGATTACAGATTTGGATCACAAAACCAAAACTTTAATCACATCGAAAATGTATAGTCAACTTTAAATTAGAAATGGATTTTCGAAGACCAAAAATATAAAAATCGACATTTTTGAAAGGATCAAAAATGGCTTAGTATCTACCAAGAAATAACACAAGCTGTTTGATGGCATGAATCTAAGATGGAAAAAAATGATGAAGGCCAAAAAAAAAAAAAAAATAATAATAATAATGAAGCTAAATATAAAACACTGAGATGTCATTTTCGAAACATTTTCATATTCTTTTTTCCATTGTCAACTGTTTTTCTTTTTTCGTTTTGAAGTGTCGAATAATTCTGAATTTAGTTCAGAGTAATGAAAAAGTTCCTATTCAGAAATAGTTTGCTGATGTTTGAATGGGTAAAAACCTTTTCTAATAAATGAACAATAAAAAAAAATTTTATGTATAAAAAATCCTTTTCTGTAATAGAAAACGAAAATGTTTCATTGAAGTTCCAATCATTATAAACAATACTGTACGAAAAATAGTTATTGATTTGTCAAGGGTAACTTTTTATAAATTCCGATATCTTTTTTCTTATGAATGCTAACTCAATAATGTACACATCTCATCTTAAAGCTCATAATTTATGTCTTTCATGGACGAACGGCATTTCTCACCCTCCAAAAATCCATATTCATACCATATTGACTCTCATTCACGCCCTACACCAGCATGCAGAAACCCATTTTGAAAATCCTTTCTGGAATCATACACATTCCAGTGAACTAGCAACTTGACAGTTAAACCAGATATTTACTGCTCTCCCTCTTGCTCCAAAGCACCTCAAAATGTCCCTAGTTTCCGGTAAAGCAGGGAGCCACCCTTCTCATTTCTCCTCCACATGGAAGTAAATGATCAAACTCATCGGTGTAAAACTGTCTTGTGGAATTGCCCGTCATCGCGTGAGGTCAATTTTCACGCGACACTTGCCTCCGAGGGTGCTAGAGGCATGCAGATAAGAGGAGGCAGTCAGCTGTAGAATAGACATTTATCAGTTCGAGAGTCATTCGCGTTATCAGCTTGCTGGATTAGCCTCTGTTCCTTATTTTGTGTCATGAGGAATTACTATGATAGAATAAGCGAAATTTGCCAAGACAGGCCATTATGATCCTTTGTCTTAGAAAAAAAATCCAGCATTCTAGTTGATTATGATTGAAGGTGAAAGTACATAAAAACTACGAGGGACACATTATAATTGAATGAAGTTATAAAGATCTCTGCCATTTTTTGTTCCAAAGAAAAACGTACCACACAATGGTATGAATTCCGTTTCATACACTAAATTTTTATTACTTTCAAAAAGAATTATATTTTGATGAAAAGAAAAGCCTACTGACATGTATTTGTTAATTTTAAACACACCACGGTCCAATTCAGGAAACTTTGACAAAGCGTTATGACGTATTGAGAATCTTTCTTCGTAATGCCAAGTGAGTTGTCATTCACTGCAATATACATGTTTTATAATGCGTATCAGCTTATACGGGTGTATTCGAATTTCATTTCCTGTCCAAATCTTAACCACATTTTACATTGTTCCACATCCATTAGATGGGAATAAACTATCTATGGGTATTCCGCTGGATGTGCATATTTTTCTTCCGCATTCAGTTTCAATTGGTGATAAACGCTCTTTCTGTTTCTCGCCGGTATTACATTTTTAAATAATTATTTGTGAATTTCATATATCCGCAGTTCAAAAGCCAAGCCAATTTCATACGTGGGCGCTTGGCTTAAATTTTTAATTCTTGAAAGCATAAAAGAAATAATTTTCTTGTTATTTCAATTCTTCAGTATTATGAATCAAAACTTTTAAAGGAAATTGTATATTCTGCACTTATGCTTCATGCGTTTCTCATGAATGTAGCAGAATTTAGCTTCTAACATACAAATTGCATTGCTGAACGGGCGTAATTCGCTTCCGAATCTTACTTGCAATGCCGAGCACACGCTAAGAGAAGCAGAGAAATCGATGCGAAATGGGACAAATCTGAAAAGAAATAAAATTCATAACAATTCAATCGTGCATGCTTTCTTGTACAAGAAAATTATCTAAAGACGTTCACCTTTGGCTGCGTTTCGGAGTTCGGTGAAAATGAGAACCAACATAATCACGACACGAATGAGCATAGTTACTGCCTTACTTTGCATGCTTCGCAAAGTGCCATGCAATTGTTTCCCATTGCAATAACTTTGCAGGCTTTCAGAATTCATAAGCTCTTCGGTAGCTCTGGCTGTGTTCTTTTACCAAGTCATCGATGTCATTGATATGCCTCTAGTTCTATAATCTTGGGCAGAGGCAAAATCTCGTCGATTAAGGTTCTAGAGGCACTAGCTCAAACCCTTTGGAGTCGTTCCCGACAACGCCATTTGACCAAAACATCTTCCATCTAAATATAAAGATTCTCTTGAAACAAGCGTTAAACACAGACCTACACAGGCCAATCCAGCATGTGTCTTCTCGTTCACTCATTCTGCGAAAGCAAATCACTTTCTATTTGTTTTGCTCGTTTAGCGAATCAATCGTTATGCTCGTTAAACGAGGGTTGATTGTAGTGAACAACTGATAGAAATCAGACACAGTTCATGCTTGGAACAAAGAGCTGAAATTCCTAAAAATAATGAATTCTACCAAGCATAATCACCGAGAAATATAATTAAAGGAACAATAAATGAATAAATTTATACAAAAAATACTTGAGATATTAAAGACACTATATAATCATTACATAAAAGCAAATGAATCGATCTTAGGTACGATAGAATCCGATTCCGAAAACACTGAAATTCATGTTTCTACGGAATTCAATGCCAGTTACAAATACAAATAATGCTGAAATAAAATATTAGCATTAACCCTTGCTGCGACCCAGTATTAAAAATGTGTATAAAAATGTGAATTGTGTGATTCCATAACTATATAATATTTATTAACTTTTAAATTAAAACTAATCATTAAAATTGGATTAAAACAAATGATGACCTACAAACAGAAAAAAATCCATTACCAAATACAGATTTAAAAAAAATGCTAAATAGAAGCAAAAATAGAACCATGAGCATATTCATGAATACTTCCGGGTATGGTATACACCTTAAAGGTACCTTAAAAATGAGAATAAGAAGTTTCCAATAGGACGGTTGGCTCTCACTATCCTAGTAGGTGTGAGATTGGCTATCCCGACAAACGATTTAATGTGCCTTCTAGGTAAGAGGTTATGCGACGCTTAAGACTTAACCATATTTCCCACCATTGCTGTTACGGTCATTCAGTTTTTTCGAATGCCTTCGAGATGCGGCAGAATCGTCAACTATGGTCATCATTCGCATAAATAAGAAAAACAGGCGCCAAAAGAGAGTTGCAAGCATTTCAAGGAAATTCTAATATGAAGATATGCCTATTATTTCTTACGATCAAAAGTCATTCTCAAGAAGTATAATAAAACACGTTTGGTCTTAAAAATAGTTGTTTCTTAATTGTTCCATTTTAACCATAATTTATCTGCTTTGTTTCATATATCTAATTCGCAGCTTGTCGATTGATCATTTCAATGAAAGCGGCTTTGCTTCGAAACTCGACACAAATGTTTGGGGTTAAAAAATGCCATTTTGACACTTATAAACAGCATTTCGAAGATAACTTTTGGATGTAAAAGGTTTTCTCCCTTTTCTTACTTTTTTGAAAAAAAAAGATCTGTGTTTTTTTTAACGAATTACTGATTCTGTTTTTTTTTTTTTTTTTTTTTTTTTTTTTTTTCTCTGGCAACAAATCTACACATCTCAAAGGGAGAAATAATTAAGAACAAGAAGCGAGCTATCATAAAGATAATTAAAGATAAAAAAGATTAGTAAAGTTATACCTCAGAAGCGAAATAGTTATTGCAGACTGTATGGCAAATGCAAAAGAAACACTGAAATACTATACTTTACCGACAGTTAATGAAACACTTTCAACAACAGGAATGTAAGAGAATTATATATATTGCAATTTTAGAAGACAGATTTAATTAATTCTTCATTTTACAATATTCACATTTCTATAAATTTAAAAGCCAAAAGTAAAAAAAAATACAATTGCGCTATGTATACAAGATGACCCGAAATGTGTTGATACGCCTTTCTGCTTGCATAGACAGATGAGACATTTCTACGCATAGCATGTTTTAACACATATTTAGTGAAAAACAGATACACAGTAGTGACGCAGCACAGCATCAAATGAAGCATATATAAATTCGAAAGATAACTGATTTGAATACTTAAAAGTATTAAAAATATTAGTTCTTCCTACACATCGTACTTTCTGTTAAGATGTTTGTCATTAGCTCAAGAAATATTAATTTTTAATTCATACAATTGAAACATTCTGCATCAGCAAATTTGTATTCCATTGTATCTACGTTAAACTTTCTATCTGGTATATCTTTTCTTTTAATGGATTAATTGATAAAAAGAACTCCTGCAACGCCCCTCGCATTTTTTGCGTTTCGCATCCTTTATTTCTAAAATTATTGTTTCTATATTCCTAACTTAACTTTCAAGTTTCTAAGCGACAGATTGGGATATCTTGCATATCAGCATATCAATAAGCTACCAAAATTCCAGATGACATTACCATTCAATGTGGAGACTAATGCTCATTACGACGTTCCATTCTTCATTTGGAAAGAGAATGTTTTCTGTCTCACCTGAAAATAAAATAAATACGAATTAATTATTACAATAGGGCAAAATTTCATTGCAGTTAGCCCCCCCCCTTCCGCCCAACAGAAAAATAGGTTTCCTGTCCGATAGATTTATGCTGAGCTCAAAAATTATTTTTAAGGAAAAATTATTTTTCTTATGTTTAAGAAGAAAATTTCATTTTATTCTTTCTAGCTCAAAATTTTTAAAGGTCATAACTTACATTTGAAACCCTATTTTGATTTTTTTACCCTACTCTGGCCTAGAGATTTTCTATTTTTTAAAAAATTTATATACTTTGTAATATTGTCTTAAATCCTCGATATAGAAGCTAATTTTAAGAATTTTGCTGTTTTTTTAAATTGTGTTTTGTGTTTTAAATTAAAAATAATCGTAAAGAATGAAATATAAGCAAGTGAAAATTCTAAATTCAATATTTAGAATATACCGCCGTTCTAATTCAAGTCACCAATATTTTTTTTTTTAATATAATCAATATACAGTAAGTTATCCACTGTTTCCGTGATCAAAATTCAGCTGAAAATCTGCAATCACAAATAATTAAAAATTGTTTTAAATAAAAATAATTCACCTATAGTTTTTGTGCAAAAGCAAACTAACAATCTTGCAAATATATAATTTTATGTTCCATAAATCTTGTATTTGCAAATTCCATGATCCAAATAATGTTGAAAAGCCTTTTCTTGTTGATCTTATTTTGTGCATTTTGAGAGTTATCCTTTATTTCTTATTCGCAATTATTGTTGCACTAAAATTAAACCAAAAAAAAAACTTGATAAGAAATATTTGTTATGATATGGATAGTCATTTGGGGGGGGGGGGGACAGATGACTCACAACTTAATTTTTTTAAATTTAAGTAATTTAATAAATGCTGAGTTTTAATTATTTGTTTATAAGCATCAAATTGGAAAACATCGGTATTTTAAGAGGATACATTAAAAAAAAATTAGAAGCCCTCTCTGAACGTTTTGCAGTTTTAAACACATACCGATATTGAATATAAACGACACTTCAAATAATAAAAATTTGTTACATATTGTTTCTAATTTTCTTGTATTTCCGAAAATCTCATACACACGCCGACATTTTTTTCTTCTCTTTTTCAAAACTGGACTAAAAAGGAGAGTTATCAAGAAAATGAAATCAGGATTCAAATCTAGATATTATTTTGATACATAAATTTTTTTTTAATTTTTACTCATGAACCGAAAACCAGACAATCTGTGACAATCCTTTACCAATTGGAAACAAAGGATCAACAATTACGTCTGTCCCTGATCACTTCAGCTGAATGTGAATCTGCTTGCTTCTGCGGGCTCCCAAGTTGCTTTTGAACGAGCACTCGAGACGCCCCCTTCACATTAAGGGCGAGCGCAGCAACCCGATCTAAATCACAACCGGGTCTTACTTTAATCCAGTTGAGTGAAAATTTACTGCTCCCGCGTGATGGGAAGCAGATGCATCCAACTTTCTTCATTAGAACCGACCCTTCATCGTAAACAGATTAGTCTCCGCTTTCACTGTATAGAAGATAAGACATTTTATGCCAAACACAATTTCCTTATGACTCGTCCAAAAGAAGTAGATGCTGGAATGTCTTTCATCTTCTTCTACATCACATTTCATTCTACCAGCAGAAGGTGAATCTGATTCAGATTCGGATTAGATGACGATGCAGTACTTTCCAATTGTTTGGAAGTTCAGAATTAGAACGCTGGTCTCAAGATTTTTTTTTTTTTTTTTTTTTTTTTTTTTTTTGACGAGCTCAAAATTTTATAATGTTAATGGATTAATGGAAAGAGTAGCGTTTGTAGAATTCGTTGAAGTTGGACATTTTGGATCTGAATAAACTATATTTTAAGCATCCTATTGGGAAGTATGTTAAACGATCATTGCTTAACTTTATTTCTTAAGTTATCAAAATATCAGTCAAAGTTTTATTGGAGCGTGATATGCATTATATTTAAGTATTAGTCCTGCATATAGGAGATGATATTTTTCTCAAAATCAATCCAATTTTAAATTAATACTGCTTGAATAACAAACTTTCAATAAATAATAATTGCATTGTCAAAAGTCTTCCTCATTCCCTTTATTTCATAAAAATTAGAAGTCTTCTGGAGTTTTGGCCTGTCGTAATTGAACTTGGAGGGAGTCTTGTCCCTTTTTTTTATACATCGGTGAATTTTACAACTTCAATCCATATATATGAAATAAGTATAAGTTCGCTATTTACATTCTGATATTACTTAAGAGTTAATTAGGAGTGCGCTTGCTAATTTAAATCCTTGCCAGAGACCCGAATATGAAATCCATCTTCCAGTTCCATTTGGACAAAATTATATTATAACAGATCCTGATTAATTTAACCCTTTGGACTTGGATGTATTTTCTGAGGAACTTAAAACAATATTATATATATATATATATTCAGAGCAATGAATAAGTCTTGTATTAGGTGAATAATTATGTATCGAATTACTTTTTCTACTACAAAGGGTTTAGAGCCGGCGTCCTGTCATAAGGGTAGCGCGTCTTCCTCGTAATCTGGGCGTCCCGGGTTCGAGTCCCGGTTTGGGCATGGTTGTTCTTTCGTTGTTCTTTCTGTGAGATGTGTGAATCTGCCCTCCTGTAAAAAGGGGTTGTGCAAGCGAATGAGCGATGCGTGAGTAGCTAAGTCGTACTCTTGGCCCTAGTTGGCGCTACTATAAAAACAAGAGACGCCCCCCTCAGGCTTAAATCGGCTGTCTCCGAACAGCGGGGCTTATCCGATGGCAAATGCCATAATTACAAAAAAAAAAAAAAGAAAAAAAGAAAAGGTTTAGCATTTACCATGTAAGGGTCCTTGTTGATATCAAGCTCGATCCCCAAACTCTCGAAGCTGATAAACTGCAGCCAGATGACCTGGTCTTAAAAGGCAACGAGTGGAAGGCGAATTAATAATTGTCATGCAAACCCTCCAAAAGATGAAAATGCAAAACAGGTAGTCTGTGACCTAAACGAGGTGGAAGAATGTTTTTGATTCGATTTTGTCACCGATTAACTAATGAGAGTTGTAGTAGATAGTCTCATACACATTGGTAGAGTGCTTAAAAATAAAAATAAAAACTATATCGCACTTTAGATGCAAATATACCGTTACAGTAAAAGTAAGTATTAAAGAACGAAATTCTTTGAAATCTTCTCAAATATTTAAATCAAAATCAATCACTAAAATCTGATTAAAACAAACAATGATTCACAAATAGAAAAAAATGGAATGTTTAAAGAACATATTAGCAATATCTCTACTCCATTGGTGAGGGAAGAATGTAATGAATCAGCATAAATTTAAAATGCTTTCAACTTCATTGACCTTTGTTACAAACCAACTTTAAATAATGTATGAGGTCTGGATTCCCATAGCTAATTTTAATTCATACTTTGCTTTATTCAACTACCAATAAATCAGCAACACAAAAAAAAATTATCTGAATTGCCAAACGCCAAAATAAATTTGGGATATCGCATCCAATCCTGATTGAGATCATACGATGAAGATAATTTTAACTCCCCTATATTATAAATGATAATAAATACATGTTTATATAATGTGCAGAATAAAATCGAGATACAAATTTGAATGTATTTAGTTCTTATCTTATTACTAAAAAATTGTTTTTGTCCTTGTACGATTTATATTCAGCTATTTAATTAAAGAAATAGTACACTTTGCTATGTCCGAGCATTTATATAGGAACGAATAAAGAAGTAAAGCTTTAACATTTACTTTTGTTTCCGTGTCTTTTTAGGCAAAAAAAAAAAAAAAAAATCTATAGACCAAAAAATCTATGTAGAGTCTAAAAATCGTATACGAAATAGCTTGCAAATGGAGGAAAGTCGATGAAATCATCTTGAAAAGTTAATGAAATGAATTCCTTTTATTGATTTCCACTAAAAGATTTTTTGTCAACAAATTATAAATATTCCGCTCAAAATAACTTATACAGTTGCAAAACAAACATTTTGGAGAAAATTTGAGAATTGAAGCCAATTTCCCCTGAAAATAAAGAAAGCCCACTATTTTAGAACGGACTACTGCAATTCGTTCATCTCTTTTGCTCGAGTCAAAGCATTTAACATTTTCGATTTTAGAAAATCGGTACATCTGAGATGCTTATTCAAAAGTTCCTTCGTTGCCTTTCCCACGCAATCTTTCCCAATTCAACTTTCATTGATTCCACTTTGGCGTTCAGTAAATCAGTTCATTGTTAAAAAGACTACATATTCATTCGCTGCGAAAGTTTGGATAGTCAAACTCTAATAGAAGAGTGGGGTTTTTTTTTGGTCATTTGACCAATGGTCGAATTTGCGAATTAACAAGTTACGATGCAACTAATAATGTTTCTCTTCAGATAGATTAGAATACGATAATACTATTTACTTAATGAAAACTATATAAAAAGATTTTGATTTTTTTTCTATTTAAAATAGTTTTTTGCTAGTGTTTTATTGTTTAATTTTAATGTTTTCTAAAGAAGAAATTTAGATTATTTTTGTTTTTAAGACAGTCAAGATATTTAAAATTCATGTCAGTTACAGCCAGCATTTTAAAGGTTTCAAATTAAATTAGAAGAGAACGAAATATTCTTAAGCAGTCTTATTTGTATTTAAAAAAAAAAGTATAGTCTAAACATACAGAGAAGGAATGTTTCGCGTAGGCATTAAAACCCACGCTCATCAAAATCCTTTTAGAAATTTGAAACTTATATTTAAAGTCTATTGTACAATCAATAAATTGAACAATGTTCTTCCTATTATATTTTCTTATTATATTTGTGTTCGAATTCGTAAATAATTTTCCATTTATCCAGCTCTTTCTTCAGAAATTCAATTCATAAAAGATATTTTCATGCATTCCATCAGCAATGAAATAAAACGTTTGAGAATATATTTATTTTTATCTTTTTCGCTTGCTCTTTTAATGCGAGCAAATTAATAAAATGAAGATATCAAGACACATGTTTAAGATGAATTAATCATTATGCTGCTAATTTTTTTACGGGAAATATTCATAATAAAATATTTAATTTTTAATCTGTAGCGAATGCTTTTTCTTTTGAGAAAAAAAATAGAGATGTTTCACAGGCTCTTCGAATGAAAGAACACTTCCCAAAAAGCATAGGATTTTTTTCTTGCTTTGGGTCCTTTAATAAGTCGGTTGCTTTAATTCAAGGCTCTTTTTCTTAAATGTTCCTTTTAGCTGCCTTTGAAATGTTTACTTTATGCATTTAAGAGGAAAGATTCCAAACATGAATTTATTTCGTTTGCATGCCATTCACTTATTTTATTTTTATTGGTAAAGAGAATTTGATTGCATACAACCTACAATTAGTTTATTTTACAAAGAATATTTCATAGTTAATAATATTTTATTTTAAAAAATGCTTCTTTGTTTATTCCACATCCAAAACTATTTTCGCTTTCAATTTTAAAGGCATTATAGATATAAAAAGTTTCTACACTTAATAACAAAATTCAAATAAAATAATCATATATCACATCTCAAGAATTCTAAATAAAAAGAAAACTCTTAAGTTTTTGGACATATGAAAATTATAATTTTTGAAATTATTAAATTTATTCCGAAACACTTTTATTTGATACTAGCCGCCTTTGGCGACCACCTGGTTCGCCAATTTTAATGTTCATTTAAATTTTAATAATTAAATATTTTAAGCAATTCCTACTTTAATAGCTTCTTCATTAAAATATTTTAAAACTTCAAATTTCAAATCACTCATAATATTATAAAGGCCTTCAGTCATAACGTAATCTGTATCTCTCTAATTTTCTGTTAGCTCCCGTAGAATTTATGCTTTAAATTAAAGTGGAAAGAATGAATCTGCAATTAATATAATAATATTTTTTTACTGAATTAAAGCATTTTTTTATAATATGATTACTGAAAACAGAGTCACTGAGCGTTTAAACTTTATTGGCACTAAAGAATATCTTTCTTAATTTATGTAATATCTCAAGAATTTGTCAACAAAATTTTCTCAGATTCATCATGAACAGATCGATTAATGAACAATGTTTAATTTTAAATGCATCAAACACTAAGAAAATAAAATGAATCGTTTAAAATAATCGGTCGAAACCAGGTATAAAAAAACTAATTAAAAAAAGATGTACTTAAAAATATAAGCATATACAAAAAATATATAACTGACCTAAATACAATTTAATTACAAAAGCATGCAACTAACCTAAAAATAATTTAAATCAAGAATCATCCCTTGATAATAGTGTCAACAATCAGAACACAATGCGCATGCGTGAATTTTCAACCCAGTTACGGTAAAGCAAATGCGTGGATTTTTCTACGCCAGTTGGGGTAACGCTATGCAGATTAGACATTTTTAATTTCCTTTATTCTGTGTTATTTTAATTCAAAAGTACTTCAGAATGAATCTAAAAATTGATTAATTAACAATGTTTAATTTTAAATGCATAAAACATTAAGAAAATAAACAGTATCGTTTGAAATAATCTGCCGAAAAATGTTAACCCTAGCCTCATTACTGTTGGAAAAAAAGAACTGAAGCCTTACTCATTTGGCGGTGGGGAAAATGAGATTTTTTTGGCGGGAAAGTTAGTTTTTAATTAATAATTAAAATTTCAAAAAAAGGGACCCCAAGTGCACATTCCCGACTTCTAAGGTATATATGTACCAAATTTGGTAGCTGTAGGTCAAATGACCTGGCCTGTAGAGCGCCAACATACACACACACACACACACACACATTGAGCTTTATTTATAAGTATAGATATAGATGACGTGTTTCGTGTTTGTCGTACATAGAATCGCCTCACCCGGAAGGGAGAATGATAGGCAGTCGCAAACAATATTATCGGTACTAAGGTCAATTATAAAATAGCTATAACCAGCCTTTTCATTCATCTCATGTTAGTCAGCATGAAATTTTGTAATCGATTTTCATTCACTCTCTTAATGTACTAAAGAACTGAAATCTTGTAAGATAGAAGATATCTTTAATGACTCTATTTTATTCGAACATTTATTCGAACATTCTGTCCAAGGGTGCTATTATAGAATGAGTTTAAAAAATTAGATTTCAAAATAAAAAATAAAATACTTAAATAAAAATTCGACAATTTAATAGCAAAATAAAAACTTGTTTTTAAATACTGTTACATACTTTTTTAATTTTTATACCTTTACAAGCTTTTTAAAAAATTATTTTTACATTTTTTTAATCTCTCATAATGACTGATTAATCATTTTTATGTTATTTTTCTCAGTTAAAATGACTTTCAATAATATTCTACCATATAGATAGCTTGGTAACAACTCAGTTTAGTAAATATTAATGTCAGTTTAAAGCTACTGGGTGGCTATTTCGAGTCGGATATCGGCATTTTCAACGTTGGTTTGATGCCGAGGATTACATCTGAGATAACACTCACCTCTTCAAATTTTCGTGCCGCATCACTGGGAGACGAATGGACTCTGATGGCTTTAACATGCGTCAGAGCAGCGAACTTGGCGGGATTTTAGCCGCCAAATGGATATAAAGCAAACAGTTTTAGGATATCAAAACAGAATTGGCTCTCCGACCAAAATAGAAAAACACTCACTAGATTTATTGTGAATAAGGTGTTGATCAATGAATTTCGAAAAATTAGAATTCATATTACAGCCTGCTTATATTTTGTAACTTTATTTTATTTTCGGACGAATTTTAGAAGTTTCAACTGAATAGTGAACAGAATTTGAGATTAAACGAATTTTTATCTCAAATTCATCGACTTATTTTTTTCAATGACTCACCATCTAACCAAGGAAAATGAACATTTATTCTAATAGTTACCTTTCCATCCGGGCAATACTTCAGCGAAAATAAAACGAGTTTTAGTTGGTTGGTTGGGTTGGTAGGTAGGGTTTTATGGCCATCCAGGGATATACTGTGCAACCATATAGTTTCAACTAAGGCAAAAGTCTTGGTTTGGATGACAGAAAACAGATCATCATTTAGCTAAAGATAAACCTGAACTGCTAAAACTTCAGCTCAGCTGAAAGGAGATGTGTGTGATCCCTCCTTCTCCCCCCCCCCCCAACAAATCTAGAATTATGTGAACTTAATGCATTTTGATAGTTTCCAGTGATTTTCGAGTCCCGCCTCATGCTGTACCCCATCCCTAAATTAATATATTATAGTTATTAATTTATAATTTATTATACCTCAAAGAGCTCCTTATTCAGAAAAATAATCAAATAAGATTAAAAGGAAAATGAAAGTTTTTAAAAAATTTACAGAGGTGGCTGTATTCTGAAGCTCTCATAGGCAATTTGCAACTACATCAGGCCCACGTGTATGCAAAATCATTGAAGGAAGCATTCCTTTAGGTTTTTAGGTTTGAGCCGTGGTCAAATCCCGAGGAAACATGTGCAACCTTCCCAAACTTTCATGGCATACCAAATGGAGTTTTTAATGAGCAATAAGTTCGCGTATAAAGTGGCTATTCGTCGAGATGGGTCTAGAGGCAACCGACACCAAAACCTGAAAACTGCGATTCATAGATTATCTCAACACAAAGGGGCTTTCACATTTAGATATGGCATAAAGGTGCGTTCACACTAAGGCCAATGATAGCTACTGCGCGCAATCTTTCTGATGTCACCATGATCCAGACAGTAACTATAGATTTCTATTCTATATACAATGCTTATTGATATATTTTAGATGTGGTATAGATGTTTACAATGTTAATTATCAATTTTTATCATTTTTAGTTTTTATTTTGTTTTCTGCTAATTTCTTCACTAACATGAAATAAACCTTCGTTTTAAGTGAAAAATGAAACACTTACCTGATAAATTGAAACCGGTATAATTTTTTTCATGCAAGATTTTTATAGCCTGATAAAGGTATTGTTATATATTGATTTCATAAATTATTATTTTAGTATTTGATAATAAACCATAAAAAAAACTTCCTCGCATATTCTCTAATAAAAGTATTATGCTATAGAATGAGTGATTAATCCTTGGCATGCGGTTTATAATATGCAAAAATTATATTTGTGTTTCAGACACATTTTTTTCGACCTAATGAAACACATATTTCAAACAAAACTGCACTTGTAATAAGAATATGGCGTATCAAATTCGATATTTTTAAGTTTCTGCGTTTTCGAATTATAGCGTTTAGATGTTTCTAGAAGTACAAATCAACATACGGTCATTCTTTTACCGGATTTGGCAGAAATTTTAATAGGCATCTACATAATAGATTTAAATTTGTGTATCGAATTTTATCCATTTTGTAGTTAAGTGCTCATTTATATTCGAATATTCAATACACGGACTTCCCAGGGAAAGGATTTTGCTCAAAATTAGAAATCTACAAATTTCATCTGTCTAGCTCAAAGTGTTTGTGAGTTATCTTTGTCAGACAGTCATAATACCAAAAATGTGTTTTTAGAATTCAGTGAGATCTAGAATGTGAAGATCCGGCAAAATCTCGAGTTCGATTTTTTTTTTTTTATACTTTGTGTACGAAAAATAAAAAGATGAGATCCTCTCCACCAGAAATTCTCAAGGTTATCCTATTTCAAAGAACTTTTCTATTTGAATATTAAAAAACATTTCTAGCTAGAAATTCCGGAAATATATGAATATCAGATCATAAAATCATTATAATTTATCCAAAATACAGTTTTTTGGCGACCTAAGAAGTCAGCCGAATTTTCAAAAGCATATTTGGGAAAAATAAATGACACTCATACCTTTATATTCGTAAATAAAAACTTCTTCGGTCTTTATAGCTGATGCGGATATTTTGGATATTAGATGACTTCCCCACCATTGTTTTTGAATGCAGGAGGGTAGAATTTATATATCCCAAAGAAACCTGTCATGGCACCTTAAGACCGTATTAGATGGATGCTTCATCCATGAAGAAAACCTTTCTATTCAAACATCCGGGATTTAATCTTTGAAGAAAATTTGGAAATGTTATCCATGGGTTCAGTGTTTTTCGCGAGGTATAGAATATTAAATTGGTTTTTTTTTATTAGTATCACAGAGAAAACCAGTACTTGTGTATTATTAACAGCATTTTATTAACGTACAACAGTTAGAAATAGCCTATTGGTATGCCATCTTTGGTCATCCGTTTTTTGAAATGAATCGCGAGGATTCAGTCCATTGACGAGTACCAAAATACCCAAGATGTATTTTCTTTCGATGCCTTTTTTAGACGAAATGAGACCGACATTTGATACATCATTACATTTGTCATCTCAAGATCACATACATTTCATTTATTTAAACCATTGTGTTCTCCAGTTATCGTGTTTGCATGCCTGTTGAAGTATCGACAGACAGGCGGCCAACCCTTTGATAGATTCGGTTCAAAATTTGATCCAATAGAATCAGCACTTTAGATACTAAATATTTTTACCAAAGTTTGTCCATCTCGTTCTTATTTTGTAGCAATCGCTTATCTTATATTAACTGGGCAACATATTTTCCCCCTCGCGGATTTCGTTCAAAATCCGATAGAAATTTCGTGCAAAGAGTCTCCTTCTATCCATCGAGCTCAAGGCATTTTTGAATTCTGTTTGCCTCCTTTCGAAAAGGTGCTTTTCGAACTCTGGGAGGTCTGAAGCGCGACCGACATTTCGAGGGCGGATTTTCGGACGATGATGAAACTTCCTCTTTGTTTACCGACGAGAAATGAAAATGAAAAAAAAATCATATGAAGACCCTCCTCGTCTTTTTTGCATATATTCCCGATATAACACATTTTGCGCTACACTTCGTGATTCAGGTGAAAGAATAAGGCATAGATTTTGCAGCCATCTTTCTTCGTGTTGGTGAACTAAGACTAAAATGAGAAAGGGATAGACACGTTTTAAATTGACAACTCATACTAAAATTCCATAAACCTGTTTCGCTATGTTCATTCGTTGCAGTGTTCGCTTATAGGAATGATGTTCTTTCATGGATTTTCATACCAAAAATGATAATCAATATCAAAGTTTACATTCATAATTTTTTGAGGTGGTGGTGGTGGAGGATTCTCGAATGATATTCCAATGGTTTGTCTTTTGGTATTATTGACTTCATGCCCAATGATAAGGTGGCTATGAAATATTATTATTAATATAAAATCATTCTATTTTGCAAATATAACATGAAAAATATTCTCATTGAATGTTTGCTCGATGTTACAGCAATCATTTTGATCAAAGATCATCTTTTGCAGTAGGATTCTTTTTATATTACGAAAATTTTTGTGTTGTTTCATATTTTACGAACTCCTATGTTGTTTCATATTTTACGAACTCCTGTGTTGTTTCATATTTTACGAACTCCTGTGTTGTTTCATATTTTACGAACTCCTGTGTTGTTTCATATTTTCTTCGGTCTCCAAAAGTTTTTAGATGAATCAGTGAAAAGAAATGAGACCTTGATAAAATTCTGACAACCAACAGGGTGTCAAAGCCGTATTCAGTTGGCCCGATAGAATTGTGAAGTATTCCATTTTTTTGAAGTGCAATCTATCAGAAAATCGAGCAATAATGTGCACTTCATATTTTCTGTTTGTACTATGACACTTATTTTTTTTTTCTCTTAACTGATGGATTTGGGAAATTCCCATTTTTTGAACAGCAGACCAAAACATAAATAGATGAACCAAGTCAACCAACCAACAGAAATTATTTTAAACGATTTAAAATTATACCTTAGAAATACCGTAGACATTTTAAAATCAAAAGGTTTTCTAGCTTTTTTTTTGGGGGGGGGGAGAGATAATTCTACCTTTTTCTTCATACAAAAATATCATCAGTACTAACAGAAAATGGCTAGTTTTAGAAAAACAGAATTCATTGTTTTCAGTGTACTCCATTTAATTTTTAATGTTTGGAGCGTTACAGCATGCAATAGCACTCCTGTATATCAATTCTGATAACGAGATCATAAGCAAAGTGTGATCCATTTAGCTCGACGTCTTCCAATTTCTCGAATAAGCAAAGTACTCGAACTCCAGATTTTAACGAATCTCCACGTTTCAGAACTATCGAAGTTCGAAGAACACATTTTTGGTATGACGCCCGGCTGTTAAAACATGATTCGAAAACACTTTGATGTAGACAGATGAAATTTGGTATAAGATCTGTATGCCCAATTTATAAATTTTTAACGAAATCTGTTCATAGGAAGTCTGTCTGTCCGACTGTTCGGTTATAAATAACTATGTTAACTACTTTTTTTTCTAATTTTGATGCATTCCTAAGAATGATTCTTATGCTTCCGCGAAAAAGAAAACTGCAAGAAATCAGAAATCTTAATAAGATCAAAATCTAAAAAAGGAAAAATTATCTAATGATTAACAATAAGTTAAAATATTCTTATAAAATTTGACGATAAAACTATGAAACAATAAATCAAACTTGTCATATAAATCTAACATCTCAAATATATGTACATTTTTTATACATTTGTTAAAATGAAGAAATAAATAAATAGAGAACTAAAAACTAAATTTCCTTTATAAAGTTCTTTGCATTTTTTAGTTGATTTGCACAGATATACACAGAGAAATAAGCACTGAAAATTTTTTTAAAGTGTTTCCGTCATTTTGAAGGGGATACAAATTATTTAAAAGCTTCGAAATCTCAAACAAGTTGGTGATTACAACACTTTGTATATTTCATATGAGAGAAAATCGAAACGTCCGTTAAAAGTATGCACACTCCAAGAAAACCTTACAACTACACATTCGGCTTTATTTTGGTAATCAAACAAGCACAAAAAAATGAAATAGTAAAGGAAGTCATCGTTAATGGATAACATAATAAAATGTGCCCTAAAAAAAGTTTTTTGCACAAACTAAGTTTTACTGAGTTTTTTTCAAGCTGAATTACTTGTATGACTTTTAATATTAGTAAAAGTAACCATAGCAACAAATTAGTTTGAGCACACCTTCTTGAAATGAGAATTTCAGTTTTAATTAATGAATTCCCATATTAAGAAAAACCATATACCTTATTTTCCCATTTTATGAGTGAAGATACATACCTTAGCTAAAAATGCAAAATTTTCCAAAGACAGCAAAAAATTAATGTCTTTTCTATCAAGGTTTATGTAATTCATTTAACGCTCGATGCTTAAACCTTATTAACCGTAAGTGCGAGATTTTGCTATATCACGATAAAAAGTAGCACAGAATTTTGTTCAGTTTGCGTAATTCCGAACATACTAGAGCGATTGATAAGTTGAACGAACAGTAATTTTTGTGTGTGTGTGTGTGTGTTTATCTAAGTGCTTGCAGCACAGTATGAATGCACGCAATGAAAACTGTTAATAATAAAAGAATTTAAATCATTTTTCGGGTAAAAATAATAATCCGAGCAGCAAGAGTGATTGCTAAATGATTGGCCAACGATTGCAATGATCGGATCCAATCACTCGTATTTCCACCTGTCGCCATTTCGTCAACGTGATATCGGATTTCACGGCAACTTCATACAAACGATCGTTTCAAAGCAACCGCCCTATAGTTGACGCGACGTCTCGAAGTCCACTCTTCCTACGTGGAGCTATACGAACATATTTTGGGATTTTGCCATGAATCACCCACAGTGTATTGAATTTTGGAATTCGTTCAGCAACAAGTGCTATCATTTCAAGAAACATGGTAAATGCAAATTATTTATTATTATATATCTGTAAATAGCATATACTCTCTACTACAAGTGCTCCCCTCGCAAGAAACTACGGACTTTCTGCGTGACAGAGAAGGCCTTACATGTCATTGGCGTACAAAAGAAGAAAGAAAGAAAGCAAGAAACTTTGACGTGAATGAAGCATTTTTACAAAATCTATCGTGTGGTAATTTTGGAGTTTTCTCAGGCAGTTATTTCTTGATATGCGATTAATACATGTTTTTTCCCAACTCGATTCAAATTAAAATTTGACACTGAACTACATTTATATCCACATACCAAATTAGATATACTTGAGTCAT
>JAPMOR010043446.1:0-184368 GCA_026543865.1 Argiope aurantia
GAAATATTGAGAGAGTATTCTGTTTATCGAAAAATAACTGGATATTCAACGGAATCTCCGTATTTCCGAACTCCCTGAGTTTGAAAAAAACAATTTTAACATTAGATCAGCCTGTGGGCACGATAATTCAAAAAATGCTTTGAGTTTGACGGATAAAAATTCGTATGTAAACTTCAGATCAAATTTGTAGATTTCTGTAAAATTTTGAATGAAATCCATTTATAGTGTTACGTCTTGATCCTGACAAGTAAAATAAGAGAGTAGCGTAACAAACAATTCCTTTATTTACAGCCTTATCTGTATAAAAGAACAACTTGCTCACATCTAGATTAATATTATTTACAAAATTTACACAACAGTTGAAAGATAATCATGAAATAGTTCCTCGATCAATTCGGAGAATAAACAAAACAAAGCAACAACAACAAAAAAACAACAACACGCTAATCCAGGGGTACCTCCAGAAATCCACCGATCTTGATCGAGTGGAGCTTAACCCAGGAGCTCGAATCGTACGAAGCTCCTCACAAAATCAAGAACACCTTCGAACACTCACGTTTCTCCGACTTCTCCTTCCACGCCTATCACTGCTCTCCTCTTTCTCTTCAAAAAACCGCATTTTATTTCTGTCAAATCTCAGCCTCTCATTTTCTCATTGGTGCACTTGAGCTCCTTATCACTCAATAGCCGTTAAGCAATGCTTCCTCAATGGTCTCCAGTCGGCCATGGGAATGTCTATTAACGATTCATCTTTGTAGCGAATCCTTCCCGAACACATGATAATTATATTCAATTCACTGCTAACACCAGCTTAAGTCCACCCGACTTTGACACATAATGACAACGGTTGCTGGTAATTGATGTGAGGAGTCCATTCATAATTGAAAAAGAGTTTAACATTTGGATATTTTGACGTTCTTCTCCCATGGAGATACGATGGATCTCCCTGAAACGACGAAACTCACACTTGGTTCTATATCTGGATACGAATAATGACCAGACACAATGACTCTACATGGGAAGAGGATTTCCCCCATCTGGAGGCACTTAACAATGCTTGGGGTAATAGGTGAGGTGATATCTGGCCGGAATGCCAATTATCAGGCGAGGGAAACAGGGAACGTTACAATAGGAAATCTGTCTGTTTGGTTATTCAAGTACGGGTGAACTCGGTAACTATAAAACATAAGGAGCAACATAGATAATGTCTGGTAAAAGGTTTAGCATCAAAAATGTAGATTCTAATAAAATGTTGAACTAAATCTGTCAAAGGGTTGACCATCTATCAGTCTGTACTTTCGCATGCATGTAAACAAAATAACTCAGAAATGCAATGACTTTTCAATTCAATATTTGATTTTGTGACTGCAGATCCGTCTGAAATTTTGATTTCAGTCGGGAAGAAAGCTGTCCAGAATGCATATTCGTAAGATAGATTCGTTGAAAATATTGGATTCACACTAAAGATCTAAATTTGGTTACTATTGTTTGCCATTGCTATTTAACACATATGTTGCCTTATCCAAGGTCCACAATTTTATGGGGTGGGAGGGGAATAAGTCCTTTATAGGAGCGTGACCGAAAAATTTGGAGTAGACCAATTTTGCTGATTTGTGTGTGCATGTATACGCACGCCCGTGTACTTTGTAGTTTTTAACATGGAAATTTTAGGGGTTTTTTTCACTTGGATGTTATTTAATTTATATTGAATTGTCCTAAATTTATGTTGTATTCTATTTTCTGTCAAATTTTGTTACAATATACAAGCTATTGTTTTTAAAATGTAAGGGTTCTTATGCATACTTGTAATATTTTGACTCTTTTAATAATATTGTAATCAATAAAAACATAAAATTTACAGTATTGTTTGACTTGATTTTTTTACCCCATTAATTATATTTTAGGATGATCTCATGTTCCTCTACAGAGCGCTAGAAAATATTATTCCTACTGGATCTTCTGAAACAGAATCTGCTCTAGGTAATGCAACTAATGGCCATGTAAATGTGAACACTAATGGGCATGCTGTAAAATTAGCTTCTGCCAGCAGTAAAGAATCAGCTGCTGCATGATGATCAAATAAACAATTTCGCTAAAGGATTAAATGTTTGTCCTTTTAAAAATAACGAACTGCATTATCAGTGATATAATGAATTCAGATGGTACTCATCATTCCTTAAAAGCATTTCTTTGGAAGTCAATTTTTTTTGTGCAAAGTTTTGGTCTGATGAGATGATCTCAATGTTGAATATATAATCAATACTGATATCATCAGCCTGTTGATTTCAGACTATCAAAAACTATAACAGATGATTTAACTGTTAAGAAAATACCAAGGTTTATATTTGTTCCCTTAAATAAGAAAAGACTTCTTGAAAAATTTATGGAATACTGGTGTTGCAAGTGTTCCAAGAAGTTCCAGCTCCTGCACTGCCTGTGTACAGTTGTGGTAGCTTTGAGATTGTTGATGCCAGGTTTTGTATCCTGTTACAGTTAATTCTGACTGAGTTACTGCCCCTGCGTTAGTGAAATCAGACTGAAAAAAAAAAGAAAAAAAAAAAAAAAAAGAAAGAAATGAGCTAGTCAAGAGCTAAAAATTGAAGCTTTGTGCTTGCTCAAATAATCCCCCCCCCTCCACCCTTTCTCTCGTTGTATGAGCTCTGATTTCTATAAGCCAAACTGGAATTAATCAAGTCTTTTGTATGTTTAACAAAATAACTGCAGGCATTTAGACAAGTGCACTCAGGGCGAGTCTTAAAATCGTGTTAATTTTTTAATAGGTGAAGATTTCCTTTAAATATTATCTTCACCTATAGATTTTTTAAACGATTCCTTATTACAAAAAGTGCTTTTGGCTATTTGCCTGTCATTTATTCTTTGTTATTAAATATATTGGTTTTAGTGAAAATGGACTTTTAAACAAATTTAAATGTTATTTCATTTCAAGATCTTATTACAATTTTTTGGAAATTGACAATTGGCTTGTGAGTACCTGTCACCATTTAGTAAAAAATATATCGCACATGTATTGAAATAATGTGATTTTTAATTTTTTCTGTGTCTAATATAAGGAAAATGCAAAAATGTGTATGCATATTTCTTTATCGTTATGTGATGTTTAAAATTTTCATTTTCAAAAGCGTTAGATAAATACCATAAATTTGCATATATTTAATACCAGTCGGAGTTTTTTTTTGTCATACTCTATTGTGATTGTGCCTGTAGTGTACTGAATTGTGTATTTTGAAACTTCCATTAAGAAAAAAAAATTTTGTACATTTTATGCATGTATATTGTGTAGGTATTAAATTGCTTTAGTATTAGTTGGATCTGTATACTTTGCCAAAATGACATCATTGGAACTGTAAATTTCATATGAATTAAAAATGAAAGAAATCAGAAATGATGTGAAATTGAGCTACAAAGCAGAAGCACTTTATTTTGTCTTAAAATTTTCTTAGTTCCTGAAAAGTAATTGTAAATAAAATCTACTTTATATCTGTTCTGTTTTGTACATATGTAAGTGGGCATTATATGTACACACTATGCTCTTTTGTGAATGTGCATGTATATGTGTGCACAGACACATGCTTTGCTTAAATTTAGGCAAGATTGAAAGAGGACTCTGAATTTAGTTTAATAAAAATAATTCTTATGTTTGAACAGTATTAAATATCAAATATTAAATGGTTTTAATAGCTATATGATTGTTATTGTACTTAAACTTATTTTTAACTGAATTCTGTCAATTTTTTTAAGTGTTGGATTAAATCAACATTTTGATTAATAAATAACTCCACTGCATTTCAGTATTTTTACATTTCTATTTCATCTGCCTTTTTTAGCTAATTGATATTATTATCAAATGTATCTATTCTATTTTAAATTTACTTCAAAACTTCCTAGAATCTTGCCTATAAATTTAAGTGTTATATATATATATATAAATATATATATCTCTTTGTTGAACTCTATAGATGTGTATGTGCTTCTGCAGTTTTGTAGGAAATGTTTATGTGGTGTGCTAATAAGCTGTTTCTCAGAGCGTCAGTTTAGGAAGTAAAATATTTAACATAAAATGTGAAACTCTATCTGATGTTATATGATGGGGAGATTTTATTTTCTTTAGAAGAGATTCAGTACATTGGTATACATAAGATTACAAATACATCTTAGATGGATAGCAGAGAAAAATTTTAAGTGTAGAATTAGCAAAACTCACTGTATTTTAATTTCATGTTTGAAATAGTGCGAGTTTGCAAATATATCCATTTTTTACAGAATTATAACACACTCTGTATGCTGATACTAATGATTATTTTTCAAATACAGAGATGGAAAATATTTTTAAAATCCATAGTGAAACTCTTACTTTGTACTAATACAACTCTGCACTCAGATCTTTTTTTCTGTTTTGTTTTCCCCTGAAAACATACCCCCAAAATTTAAGATATAAACTTATTTCTAGTAATTGTACGCTTACTTTTTCTTCGTAAACAAAATAAACAGAACTATTTAATGTATTTGAATTCTATTTCCTTCTTTCAACTATGATCATGAATTACATGAGATAGCCCAAGAGAGATGCAATTATTTTAAGCATTGTATTGAAATAGTTACCCTTATTTGAGCTACATTCTTTAAGATTTCTAGTAAGAAGTTTTAAGGCGAAGCATTTTGATCAATGTTGAAAATATATATTTGTAAATAAAGAAATATACTCATCTATGTAGGTGCTGGCTTTATGCCTCATTCATTGTAATTTTTTCACCAAACCGTAGGTTATATTTCTTGTCATTTGATTGTGTACGTAGAATATGTATTAGTTTCTATAAATAATTTTTAATACTTTGTAGTTAAAAAAATAGGTATTTCAGGCATTGCTTTAGCACATTTTTGCATGAATGAATTTTCTTATATTTTGCTAAATAACTAATTAATAACAGCAAGCTCAAAATCTGGATTCTTCCTACATAATTATATCCCAGTATTTATAAATGTGATACATTTTAATTAAACAGAAATAATTTGAATTATATTGAATTTTTATATTCTAACTAAGCAGATGCAAATCTTTTAATAGTTCTGCCTTTATTAGTTCTTCTTACTGAAGGTTCTGCCCTACAAATTGCAAAGAAAAAAATATTGGTTTATTTTAAGGATTAAAGTTATCAAAATATATTGAGTTCATATTTTAACATTCAAAACTGATTCCTTTTCTTTCAGTATGTTTACACTTGACATAAATGTGTAAGTATAATTTTTTTATATAATAAAATATGTAAATTTTGCTTTATTTTTGAATGCAATATGTTTCCTATTTTTTAAGGACTTCATTCCTTAATTTTTTTTTTTTAAATGGGATATGAAAGATTGAATATGGTAGGCTATTACATTTTATTTGTGATACTTTTTATGCTATTTTTTAAGGCTTATTTTTATTGTTGCAGTCTGTCAACATTTCTTTGTCTTATTTGAGGGACCATAAAATTGTTGTGATATAAAATTTCAAGATACAAAATACCATGTTCCAGAAATCACCTTGTATATTATCATTAATTTCTTTTTGTTTTATTGTGTTTGCTTGTAATTAATTTATGCTCTTTATATTGTATTATGATTTTGAAGTCATTTGTATAAAAATTCTTTTTTTTTTTTCCCCTATCAGTCATTGCTAATTTTTATTCAATGTTCATTCCATCCTTATTTATCTTGTTTTCAAAATTGTTTATTCTATCATAATCAGGGAATATAAAATTCCGATAATCAGCTATGTTGAAAAAGTACTATGCCTGAGACTTAATGGTTTCAACAATTTTTAAAATATGATGTATACTCAATTTAAATTTTGTATAATATTTCGTGGAAGAAATATTCCTTTATAAAAACCATCTTGTGTATCAAAATATATTATGTTTTAACAATTGTATCAGATTGGTAATTTATTTAATTTCAATTTTAATATGAGCTTCATTAGACTGTCATGTCTGTGTTTGTATTTCATGAAGTTACGATTAGTATGTTCCCATCATTAGACATCTTTTGATAGTTTTTGATCTTCATGTAATGTACTCGTTTTAAAGTATTTGATGGGATGCCACATAGCTTGACTTAATGTGCACAAATGTTCCATTCCCTTGATAAGGATGTTAGATTAAGTGAAACTGTCAAGATTTTCTGAAGAAGCAAGATTTCTTTGGAATGTAAGTGTACGATATTACGGAATGCAAATCAAATCTAGTATAAAGTATTTTACCTTTTGATGATTTTTAAAACTTCGTGAGTCTTGTGTCTATGTTTGCATGATCTTTTTTCATTGTTCATTTTAATCAATATATTTTAATCAAAATTATTTCATTTTGTATATTTTCTTTTTTTATGAAGTGAGAAAACAATATTTTACAAATTTTCATGTTTTGTGTATGTCTTACGTTGTAAATATTTACTCGTTTTGTAAAGTTTGGTATTAAAATGCTTTCCATTTGTTAAGTTTTTTTAAAAAATATTTCCATTTAAAAAAATATTAATTTTATTTTGCATTCAATTCTTTACCAATTTAAGTTATGTTGCCTAATATTATGGTTGAAATGCATTTCTTCATGCCATGATTTTGTGAAGGATTTGGCAGTATTGTTTACCATCTTTGGTGGATTTGAACTCAAATATAAAACTTTGGAGCAGTATTATATTTGCAATTGTTGCTCAAGCAGTGAATATGTTTATCTGAGATGAATAAATTTATCCCAATGATAGTAATATTTGTGTTTATTTTCAAAGATCTGTGTCAGTAAATTCCATTATCGCATTTTCTAGCAATTAAAGAAATAGATTTTATTTTAAATTGGAATATAAGTTGATATTAGTAAGGATGCACCCCATTTTTTTAAAATGCATGCATTATTATGAATGAATTTTTTTGGAGGAAGCATAGCAAAAAGGATATATGTCTTCTATAGGACGATAATTTCTGAAGCTACAAATTATTATTAAGATAATTAAGTAAAGATAATTAATATTAAGACATTTACATACATTTAACAATATTGGTATTGACATTGTCTTCATTTCTTCCTCTTAAAAAAAATGGTTGGCGTACCAAATTTACGATGAAATTCATAGTTCCACTAATGAGTTGAAAGTATTGAATTTAAATTTTTGAATAAAAACTTAGATGATTATTCCCCTTAACCCTTTTGTAATACTGGATGTGAAGTTGTGCATTCTCTCCCGCAAATGCCAGATTTTTAGTTCCAACAACTATTTCAGGCTAGAAAAGTGATTTTACGGATTTAAATCGTAATGGTAATGTAATGTGGAATATTGAATAAAGTTATCAATTTTCTAAATTTGATTCTCCACCTCTCTAAATATTGATGGGCAAAGTCATATTTCTGTCAGATTCAAAGCTAAGGAGAGCAATGAATTTCTATTATTGTGATAACGGAATTATTACGGTGTCAAATTCAAATGCGAGTACTGACCAAATAAACAAGATTTAAATTTGTGTGAGTCGGAAGGGGGCCACGCCTTCTCTTTGTATCGAAACTAAGATTTATATCCGAAATCCTTTACACAAATAAACAAGGACAACCATGAAGTTAAATGTTTTCTTCCCCAAACTTAGCATCTATTCTCTGCTCTCCTCTCCTTTTTCCTACTTCAAGAGATATCTTGTTTGCAGAGATAAATTCAAATCCGATTCAAAGCGAATATCAAATTCCATATGTGACAAGAGACTCTTTCGTTTCAACAATCGAAAATAATTACTCGCACTGTAAGACTTCAAAACATGAAAATAATTTCATATGCCAAACCCCAGGCTGGCTAATATTTGTACAATGCGGGCTTCAAACTTCAATGAATTCCGTCTTAAAATCTGAATGGTATTGGATATCTGTTTTTTTTTTTTATGTTCATATCCTATGTATGGTAATGGCACTGATTCTATATTCACTTTTTTTTTTTTTCAAATAGGTTACACTTATTTGTAAATATGTTTGATCATGACTGCTGTCAGTTTTGGCATGACTAAACTATTTGTTTTAATGTCGATGTCTAATTAAAAAAATATCTGAGCTCTTGATTTAACAGCAACTAGAAGAAAAATTATGCTCTCCGTTCACAGTTGCACTATTAATTCAACTAAGAAAACTCATTTCATTCTATTCAAAGATGCAAGCAACGTAGTTGGTAGTTATGACGCTGTAATGCATACTCGCAATTCTAATTCCTTGGAATGTCGAATTTGGAAATAGTAGAAACCTTACGCTTCAACTATTTCCAAAATTGGGGGTTTTCACTTCTTCTTGGGGGAAGGGGACACGACAGTAATGGGATTACATGATTAATAAGCCCATCGCCGACAACAGGGACCTCTCTCCTTAAGGAGAAGTGTCTGCATGCATCTCTCAGAATGGGAAATACACTGGTGTGCAAAACTTAAGCAACAATGCAAATTTTAAGCAGATAGCCATGAAATTGCAGAAATGGAGTTCTTGCGATCAGTACAATGAACACGTAATTCAAGAGAAAGGTCATGCGTATGCAAATATCAGGAACAAAACGTCACAGGCGACGTGAGCGTACGCAAAACACTTGCGAAAGGCGCGCGCAGCTCAACACTACAATAAAAGGAAGGACGGAGACGCAATTAAAGACATTCGCTGCAAGTGCACGTGAGTTAATTCGTGAAATATGGCTAGCAGAAATCACCTGGACGATTTCACACGTGGAAGAATGATCGGAAAGCTGGAAGAGCGGCGTAGTGTGACCACTTGTTGATTCCGAACTCTTCAGCTACAAAGTGTCGTTTCGCGCGCTTGGAAAGCCTTCCAAACCACAGGTACAGCTGTGAGAAAGGTTGGTGGTGGCCGCCCCAGGGAAACAACTGCAGTGGATGATCGACATATCATCCTGCAGGCGAAAAGAACCCGAAACCAGTCAGCAAGCGCCATTGCTCAGCAACTGTGTGCAGCAACGGGGCTACAAGTGTCGCGTTTTACTGTGTCCAGACGCCTTCACAAAGGTGGCCTATTCGCCCGCCGTCCTGAACGCTGCATCCCTTTGACAGTTTCCCACCGGCGGCACCGTTTAGAGTGGTGCAGGGAGCACAAAAACTGGACATCTCATCAATGGAGTCGTGTCCTCTTTACAGATGAGATTAGTTTTAGTGCCACAAGCGATTCCCAACGCCAGTTGATTTGGAGAGAGGTCGGAGCACGGTTTCATCCCAGTAACATCACGGAAAGAGACCGTTTCGGTGGTCCTGGAGTTGTCGTCTGGGGAGGCATTATGATGAACGGGCGGACTGAGCTCCACGTTTTCGACAGAGGTTCTGTAACTGGAGATCGCTATTGTCAAGAGGTGATCCTTCCCCATGTGCGTCTGTTCCGAGGCGCCATTGGATCAGACTTCGTTTTTATGGATGACAATGCACGGCCACACAGGACTCATGCTGTTGAGGAGCTCCTGGAAAGTGAAGATATCACTCGAATGGATTGGCCGGCGTGCTCCCCTGATTTAAATCCGATAGAACATGTGTGGGATGCTTTGGGGAGACGCCTTGCGGCACGATTACATCCTCCTGGGAACACCCGACAACTTAAACAGATGCTGATTGAGGAATGGGCACTCTTACCTCAAGAACTGTTGGACAATCTGGTGCTGAGTATGGGGAGACGGTGCGAAGCAACCATTGCAGTAAGGGGAGGGCATATCCCATACTAAGGAACATCTGCTTGCAGTTCTTCCTCTTGGACAGACAATCATGTGTAACGATACTGTGGGTTCAATAAAGCCTTTTTTTGTTTGATTCCATACTGTATGCATTGTATTCATTTCTGCTCAACTATGCTTTCGTCATTCTTTCAGAACAAAATGCTGTATCTCATTTCTGAATTTCATGTCTCTCAGATGATTTCTCGTGAAGTTATGGCAAAAAACATACCTGTTGCTTAAGTTTTGCATACCAGTGTATATTGTATAAATCATACTACGCGTATTATTATCTGCAACGAATGGTCATTCAAATTTTATTTGACGGCCAGTGACTGAACAGAGTTTTGCCTTGATCCACAATTCTACAAAATCAAATTTTATGAATACATATTAGGTTTTGAATGTCGCTGCTTGAAAGAAAATATATAATGAAACTTAAAACCATGATTTAAGAATTTATTTAATTTTCTAATTCAGTAAAAGATTGTTTTGCACATTTATGGTTATTTCAATCTTTATAAGAATGCAAATGATACTTGTGATACTTAAGCATGTCGTAGTGATTTTTGTCATAAATTAAATGTTTTTTCATTTAATTTAGATTTAAATATAAACAAATTATGTAATTTAATAGACACGTCATTTTATGTGAGGGGTGTAAAGACCCAAATCAACTAGTTTGGCAATTCCAAATTAATTCTTTTCTCCATTCTATGAATCGAACTGACTGTTTTATACAAATGTATAGAATTCTGACATATTTATCGGTCTTGGACTTTTCCGATTCCTTTATCATTTCCTTCGTCAAAAAGCATAGTTTGATCCTCTTTTGAAATGAGTGACACATTTTAAAGAATATTAATTTTCATTCATTTCAGTATTTCTTGAATCCAGTATTTCTATTTTTAAATTGCCTCTATTTCGAAGCGTTAACATCCGTATTGCTGAATAAGTTTCAGAACGTCTCAATATATTATAAAGTGTATAGAATCATCAAATAAAAAAAAATTCATGATAGTTTAATGAAGGAAAATGGTTCTTGACAAAATTGCAATATTATGACAATAATGTGCAAATTTCACACAAATAAAATTTGAACACTGGAAATTGGACTTATCATAAATTATGGTATTTATGAATGCGCTTATATTGTGAAGCATAATGATAAAACTGATTTTTTTCAGTGGTTTTCTCAAATGGCGTCAGGGGCAAGGTATTTTTTCGCTTTTCCCCCATGTACTTTTTTTTTAAAAAATGATATTAATGCACTAAATGATTTGCCTCTTTGGTGGCTCGAAAGACAGGTGCCCGGGGTAATTATGCCTCCTGCGCCATCGAATGGCGGAGCAAATTGTTTAATTTATATTGCAACAGAAATAAAATACCAAAATTTTTTTTCTCATAAAAACAAACTGCTGAAAAGATATGAAAATCAATATTATAGTAATTCATACACAAGTTATGTTTTTGTTTTATCAAGATATTTGTTCCTTCCTTTGAATTATATTCATAAAATAAGTGTTTAGTATTTTAAAAAAATATTTTGAATAAATATCTTTAGAAAAGTAATTGTATATTTTACTGTAAAGCAATGTATTCAACAAATTAATGACTCTAAGAAAAAGGTTACAAAAAATTTATTTAAGAAATACTCCAAATATTATTCTTTACAAAAGGTTAATTTCTTGGCACTGAAGCAATTAATTGCTTAGAAATATGTACAAATGAAATCATATTTATACAAACCTGGAATATATTTTTAACACGTTAAGTGGAACTCTTACAGTGATTACAAATTCGTTTGGGGGAAATTTAACATAAAATTCTATTACGTTTATTTACATTCTCGACAACGTTTCTTCCTGAAAACTTTAATTTCAATCTTCCGCTCATGAAATAAGGTGTGACAAATCGTAGGTTTTTGAATTAATACGACGATAAATATTACGCTTCGCATCGTAAACAAAAATTAAAGGCTTTATTAAGAAATTCAGACTATTCATAATTAAGTATTGAATATTAACGTGTAAGCCTTTACTAAAATTCCACAGGAATCTACGTTGTTACTTAACGTGTTAAGAGAAGCCATTTACACTGCTTTTATCTGTAAAAGAAATAGAAAAAAATTACAGTTTGATCCACATGAACTATAATTATATTTAGTTCTTGCCATAGTTCAAATAGTTTATTGAATTGACATTTCAGTATCTCTCTGCACTTCATTCAAGAGTGGGATCTGCATTTAATCTTCCAGCTGTTCAGGATCTTCGAAATTTCATAGCATAATTTGAATTTGATCAGTTTTCAGTGACCGAAACATTGCAGTTCTCATTTACAAGTTTCACACAAGTGAGTTCAAATATGCCATTTTTTCACACATGTATTTCCTTCTTTTCTCCACATTTGTTTAGTTATACATACTTCGTCAAATTTTTCTTCTAACGCTATTTGACATGCTCCAATGTAAGACATGTGATATCTGTATGCTGATGCGTGAACCTATAAATGGAACAGTAATTATATATAGTATAAAAACAAATATATAGAAAATGTTACCATGAATATTATATATGTATAATCCCTGATTTACAAGAACAATATCCCAGAGGATCACAACAGAAAAATACTTAAGCATATATTCTCAGTATATTTAATGGATAAGATTTTAGAATTTACTTTACAACGATAAACGGGATATGAAAAAATGGCAAAATGATAGATTTCAAAATAATGATTCCTTTATAAATTGTCATTTGAATTATTTATAGAAATAAGAATACAATCGTATGGGATTACTCCCCTTCTTATTTAAGCGGACACGGATATTATTTCAGTATAGATAAATGCTCAAATAAAGTATTTTAAACAAATGGCGAAATTTTTATACAATGCTTTTCAAATGAGTTTGTTTAATGTTGAAAATCGTTGCGATTATTTCAGCAAATGAGAAATAAAAATCATTCGGAATTTATGCTTGTTTCAAAAGATAATATGCGCTATTGTTTAGAGCATGTTTAAGTTTCTTGATCGGATTGATCGTTCTTTTTATATGATACGAAGATTTACACTTTTAAATGAAAGAGTATGTGTAGTGTTTGAAATTCTATGTTGTGTAAAATCATTTTCAAAAAAATAATCTAAAATTGCCCCATTAGGCTGTAGTTTATTAAATTTAGCATCAAACGGAAGATGCGCAAATAAAATCGTGGATATCCCATTTGATTATTATTTCGATGCAATATTGCATTTAATGATTTAGAATATCAAAATAATGTTCTACTGTTTATAAAAAAAATAAGTTTTTCTAATGGTTGGGATACAAAGTGAATATGCATCATGTTCTACTGAATTAAAGAAGTCAATTGAATTTAAATTTAAATTAAAGAAACTACATTCGAATTTAAAAACGGGAGCATTTATTGGTTGTGATTTTAAGTAGAAACCTCTCAATCTCAGATGGAGGCAAACGATTTTAATATTCGGGGGGGGGGGGGGAATCACAGTGAAAATTCGCATACTTGGAGTTTCCCCTCTAGTCATGGCCCAAAAGCTAATTTCTGAGCCATCAGAGGTATGAATATACTTCCAACTGGATTATGCTAATGCTTTAAATGAGACAAAGAATCACTTTTTTGATATTTGAGTGACTAAATATAATATTTTGAAAAAAATTAAGGAATCAAATTTTCTATAAAATCTCCCATTCATGTTACGTATATAATTAATATTAAAAAAAGAACAATGACTTAACATGCACAGTAAACATATTTACTGTTTTTCTGTCAAAACTGTTCGAGTAATAGCTACTTGAAGTAAATCAAACTTATTTCAGGAAAAAAATTATAAGCTTTTAAAAAGTAAAATGTTAGGATCAAATGCAAAATGTTATTTCAGTTTTTATTTTCTTAAACATTCAATAGAAAAATGTAAAACATATATTCATCTTATATTGAAAATTACTTAAAAACAGCACAGTTTGTGAGATAAGAAATATAATGAAAAGAACAATTTCATTCCATTAAGAAATACACATTATTTAAAACAGAATAATGTCACGAATCTGAGCAAAACTGAAATAAAAAATAACTTTACCATAATATTTGCTCAAAATGGCTTTCTTTGACCGAAAGATAATAAGAAACCACGAAGAAAATTAATCTTGCACGTTATAAGATTTTAAAGAGAAACAGGTTTACATGCCATGGGAATACGATTTAATAAATCTGCTTTACTCTCAGATTTTCTTTCCTAAACTTTATATTTCAGCAATCCTAAAGGAAATTTTCTAAAGAACCAAAATATAACCCATTATATTTTGGTTCTTTATATTGGACCTTATTATTCTTTATATAATAATCATTATATTGGACCCATTCACTGAGACATTTCTGTATTTAATAAATTTTATTACATATTAGCCAGAGAGGTATTTGGCTGAAGATATTTGTGAGTTGGTCATCAGTTTGAGTTCACATACTTGATGAATCTTATTGCGAAACATTTTCTTCCAAATAATGAGATAATGGACCAGATAAACCAGCTATATGTTTAGTAGAAGTTAAAACATCATTGAAAAAGAACGACGCAATTAAAGCATTCTTTCATATCCCTCATAAATGTCTTTGCTACTTATTTAATAGTATATCATTAAGATCAGGAGACTATTGTATTAACACTTCTTTTGAATTGACACTCATAGGCATAGTACATTTAAATCAATTAATATATTTTTTCATTTGGTTTGCTTAAATTAGTATTGTATCATTGAAAACAACATTCCTTGCTTCCCAATAGTAACTCTTATTCCAGTTTCAGACGATCTGGATATGCTCCATATTTGTTTAAAATCTAATAAACTTGAATTCTTAACAGGTATGAGCGTTGCTTATTTTCGCACTCTAAAGACAGAATGTGAAAAGGCATATCCTAAAATATTTTCAATAGTTATGCATAGAGGTGATTCAATGGAAAATCTTAAAAACAATTTATTTTTAATGCTAATTTCTCTATAGCATTTAACAACACTTGCAATTGTATTTGCAGATGGAAATCATTTTCGAGGAAATTTCAATACACACTGTTTTGTAGCCTTTTTTTTTTTTTTTTTCCCTTCTGATTGCATTGTGCATAAAGTAATACTATTTCACGAACTGCATTTAATGCATATTTTCATATGATGAACATATGAATATTTTCTAAGTAAATAAGTAGGTACTAAAAATTAGGATTTAAATTAGATTAAGAGATATCTTTACATACACACCCATATATAATGACTTTATACTCACTTTAGGTGTGACTGTATTTGGCGTTAATTTATCAACTTCATTTTCTAGACGTTCAACAAAACCAGGCAGTAAAGTCAAACCTCCACTAACATAAATACTTCTAGTCATTTCTCTTCGAAGATCGACTCCACATTCTTGGATAGCATGGTGTACTAGTTTATGAAGTCCAGGATTATCCAATCCCCATTTCTCAGGAATAAATAAGCCTTCTGGTACATGAAATCTTCCCATATCCAGAATAATTTCACTGAAAATGTGTATAGAACATTCTTTAGTAACATGAAATAAAATAATTTTATTTATAAATAGATATGAAATGCAAGAATTCCTCTAAATTGCAGTTTAGACAAAGATATTAATTTTAAAGTTATATAAATTGTATTTGTTAACAAGATTTCTTCATGATAAAATGCTGGTAAACGAAGGTTTTCTGAAATCTAGACAAATAACTATAGCTTTCATTTTGTCATTTATGCCGTTCGGGAATTTGTTTTCCAAAATCTCCTTTAACCCTTTCTAGGGTCGTGGGAAGTATGCTTCCCACCAAATTTATTAATCTTTGTATGAAATTATGTAGGTTGGCATAAGTTCTGACAAATATTTTTAGTAAGTCAGAAACTTAGATGCTTCAGTTCTTTATCCCAGACAAAATGATGTGTCTTGGTTTGTCACTTAATTATTAATTAACCAAATTAATTAATTAATCAAATTAAATTTATCTAATCAGCTAAAAAATGAATCCCTTTTCTTATTCTAATTTCAAGCCTAAAAATATTTTAACATAATATGACCAGAAAAAAAATGGCCTTTTAAAGGATTAATTAGATCTAGCAGAATCAATAAAATAAATGATACTCCAAGAAGGAATTATGCAAATGAAATGAAATTCGATATAATCGATGAACGTTTGCAGAAAAATATTCCTAAGAATTCAAATAAATTATTTATATGATAAAAATAGCTGTATAAAAAATTCTGATGAATTATGCTTATTTTTCTCCTACATAGAATGTGGCAAATAAAACTTCAATAAGTGAGGAATACAATCCTTTCCTAAAGTGGTAAAAAGTGGCACCACAAAATAAGAAAATTTTAATATAAATAAAAATCATTGTAGCTATGTATACATGTCTCATATCTCCTTCTAAATAACTTGGGCGTATTCAATCAAACTTTTCACATATATTATTTCAGACAATAGAAATAATACTGTCAACTCTATAAAATGCAAAAGTTAATTAAACATTCAACTAATTAGAAATTAACCACAATTTTGCGATTTTTCCATAGTACATTCAAAGCAAATTAACCCATAAGAATTATTTTTAAACCATCTTAAAATCAAAAATTTTACCTTTTCAATTATTCCAGTTTCATTTCAGTGCAAATTTTACACATTTTAAAAAATACATACAGAATAGATGCAGATGATTTCGAAGTAAGAAATTTATTGATACTTTGTTGCTAAGCAACGGCGAGACTTTCACTCCACTTTAATTTTTAAATATTTCTATTTTATTTTTTAAATGTTATAAAAGAATTAATGAAATAACGACGATAATCGAAAATTTGTTTAATAGAGAATAAAATAAAGAATAAATTTTAAATAATGATTTTTTTCCCTTTCGACAAGTTTTTCTAATATTGTCTATTTGAAGCCATAGAAATTAGTCCGCAAATAGTAGCACGTATTTAAGTTTTTTTTTTAAATCTTTTTTTTTTAATTTAACTTTTTACATTTATTTTTTGAAACATCAAATTAGTTTTGATATGACGATTCGTGAATATTACTAATTTCCGATGTTTCCATTGCATTTCTTCATAATTATTGGAGGGTTCAAAAGAATTTTTCTTTCGTTCAACAACGTGAAACTTTCTGACATGTTTGTAACATCATTCCCCCCCCCCCCCGAAAATGTATGGAATCACTATTGAAGTGCATAAAAATGCAACTGCGTTTTTATAGCTGTTTTTCTATGATTTCTTCAATTATAAAAAAAAAAAATCGCCTCCTTATAACGCCATTTTACATGTCTCTTATTGACGGGCCTTGCAACTATTCGGGTAAGGTTGGGTCAGCGTAGGCTTTTTAAGCCTTTGCATTGTGAAAATCGACTCCTATTCTTTTAACACATACTTCTGAAAAATTCATTGAACTTTATTAATAAAGCGACCTTAAAAACGTAGTTGGATTTTCTGTATCGGCTTCGGCTCATAGAGACCCGGATAATTGCTAATCTACTGTAAGTCTTCCCTTTCCTTTTCAATGATAATTAATGTAGTTTTAATTCGACGTTTATCTACCAGACAGTGAAAGTAAATTAGTTATAATTAAAATTTGATTTTGGTAACGTAGTAACTCTCTATTTCCGATAATATTTTGTTACCTTTCTTAAGTTATTGTTTAATTTAATGTGACCTTTAATGTTTTCATCTGTAAAAAATGATATGCTATTGAGATGAACTATAAAAATGGCTTTTATATTTATGTCTTCTGTATTTATCCTTTTGAGAAATAACAAAGCTCTAATCTAATTCAGAAGATATGTAAAATAAGGCGGTATGTTTAGAAGGTGAAAGATAATTTAAAACTTAAGAAGCACTCTTATGGATAAACCACAAATAATGCAAGAGTAAAAAGCATTAGCTGTTTCAATAATGTGGCTTATGGCATTCTAAAGATCACAATAGGCTACATTAATTATTCAATTAAAGAAGAAATTTCTAGATGTATCACTTACTTCCAAAGACATTCTTCTTCGAAAAAGTGGCTTGTAGATATAGACATTTCAAAATCATCCGGATTTGTGTGGAATCTTTGTAGTTCTTCATTATAATCTTCAGCCACATAGCAAAGTTGTTCAAGTACATAACGGGCTAAGTAAGTTTCAACATCACTTACTAAACTGTAAAAGAAATGCAGAGAAAGAATTTATACACCATTAATTTATTACATTATTATATTAAATTAAATTCTGAGTTTGACTCAATTTAATTTAATATTTATATAATCACATAATAACATTTGATTGTTGTTTTAAATACCTTATATTCTTTTCAGCAAGAGTGTGTTTCAGATGATGAATCATTCTTTGTCCACCATATGGAAGCCTTGTTACACCACTTTCGACTATGTAACCTGAGAATTAAAAAAAACCGGTTTTAAAAAGAATTATACAAAAGCAAACGGAAGTGAGCAAAAAGTACATTCCACATTGTTCAACTAATAAGTTCTAGAGAAAAAGTAAAATTTTAAAGTAATCAAAAATGCAAATTTAATATATCATCCCTTAATTCGTGCCGAATGCGATACCCTCCCCCAATCTCATTTACCAATATATTTCAGACTAAGTTACAACACATCACTACACCAAAGTCATTTAAAAAATTTGGAGAAAAGAAATGTTACTATGTGTGTTTTTATTTTCCTTTTATTATCATTTCGGATTCAATGAATACTATTTGAAACTAAAATTCGAAAATTTACAGCTTATCATTTAAAATGGAGGGCAAAAGAAAACGAAAAAATTCACAAGGGATCCATGATAAATGAATTGCATTGACAGTTTTATCAATTCCATTTTCAGAAATAAAACTTAATCAAAGTATAGGTTAAGCATGTAGCAAATCTCGAAATTGCATAACAAAATATTATTGCATGATTTGTTTGCAAGAACTGCTCTGCTCACGATTTTGCAATAGCTGTCACTACCCACAACGGGCAGTGAGAGTGGTCTGTACAAAATGCCTTTGTGCCGCTTACCTCAATGGCATTTGAAGTAGGTCAACATATCCACAAGAGTGAAGATTAATGGGAAGTCACGAGGGAATTATAGTATGGATTGAAAAGCGACAGGAGATATAACTTGTTTCGGAGAGAACTAATTATTTTGGGTCACTTTGTGAGAGCACACATACGTCCAAATCTACCTGGAATCCTAATCAGTGAAATTAACGGAAATAACATCTTTTAAGTTCACGTGCGCCTTTATATCGGAAAAGTAAATGATAAATCCATTCAACAAAATGTTAATGCTAGACCACACAGGGCTCATGTCGTGAAAGATTATCGTCAGTAATAAACAGTTCAGTGCATGGAGTACCTAACTCAATCTGAATCTATCCTATGTGTTTGGCACAAAACTGAAATACATGTTTGGATTAGTCTGGAATGAAATTTTGTCTTTCATAATTCTCTGCTTCAGACCTTTACCTTGCTTTGCTAGAGCCAGGGGCGGAATTTCTACTATGCAGCTATATAGGACTTCTAGGTTAAAAGAGCGCCACAGGCAGATCAACTTTCTAGTTGCCAAATAAATAAATTTATGAAAAATGCAATTCTATGCAGAAAAGATATTAGGATAATGTTGACATTTCATGAAATATAATTGGTAGGATTCTTATATGTTTCATAACATCTACTTAGCTATTAAAATATTTTTAAAAACCCTAACATTTGCTTCAGTAATATAGCGTGCAAATATTGATGCCGGCCAATTTTTAGTGATGACTCATTGAATCATAATCGATAAATAAAAGTAAATATATATTTACAAAGTTATAAAATAAAAAAAACTATGAACCTAAAATGAATCAGTGTTAAAAATGTATAACTAAATCGACCGTCTTATTAAAAGAGTGGCCATTTAACGTGGATTGCCTAGAGCAGTAAAATACCTAAATCTACCACATTGGGTCTCGCTTTCTACTGAATTTATAATCCGGGTAATTGGTATCATGAACATTCCATTTTGCTACATTCATAGAAATTCATGGTGTATATTAAAATTAGTTTTCCAGTGCCGAAAAAATCAATTTATCAGTTTCAAGCATATACTATTCTCTAAAACAAAAAAGTGTTTGCTCTTTAATTTTCACGCCACTTAATTCTGTACTGAGGGTTGAATACTTTGTTTCAGTTCCACAACAATCAACTTTCAGCCTTCTGGATTATTCTTTATTTATCATTTCTCCAAATTTACGAAAATCAGTGTAATTTCCTTTCGGTATATATTTTTTTTATTTTACACAATTTTTTTTAAATTTAATTCAAAAAAGGAAATTTAAATTAATGACAAGATATGAAATTTCTTACCTTCAATAATTGGTATTACATCTAATCGATCTCCAATGTCTACGATGATTCCTGACTTCGAATTGTAAGCATGAAGAGAAAGTATTGCTTGATGGGTTAGATTGATTCCTTTAACTCTGAAGTCATCAAGTAGCAAGCGAGCTATTTTTAATTTTGTCTGAAGACTTAAATTTCGAGGCATACTCAGTTGTATCTGAAGAAAGCAAACATTTTCTGTATTAATTAAAATAAGTTAAAATTGTAAAATTAAAATACATAATAAAAATAGAAAAAATTAATTAGAGGAAGCACTTTTTTTAAAATTTCATTTTTAATACATTTTTTATATTTAACATATTTATCACTACCAAAAAAAATCTGAAGAACAACAATATCAAAAATATGAATAAGTAAACATATTTTTTGTAAAAATGAAGATAAAATTATAAATTTAATTTTTTCCTTTCTTTTACACATTAGAAATATTTGAATGAGGTTATGCTTGCCAAGATGTTTCTTCTAACTACATAAACTCAGGGTTAAAAGTACAAGTATTAGCAATTTTTCTTAAAAGAAATCGCTATATACATAGGAAAATAAATTTTTCTGCTTTGTTCTACCTTTCAGTTGAAAGACATTGTAAGCTTCCCTCATGAAAAACAAGTATTCTTAAGTATGTTTGGTATTAAAACGCCTACACTAATTAATCCGATTTTGTATTTCAAATTGACAAATTCTGATAATCAGATGATAATAACTTTGTACAAAACTTTAATCTCGGTAACAAGGCAATTATGAGTGCAATGGTACTAACAAAATTCTGTCTTTGCTAAACAAAGTCACCCCTACAGCCACTGAGCACACATAAAATTATAATCAAACGGTACTTATTTCTTGTTTCATACTTCAATATTTACAACCAGTTTTCAAATATTTTATATAAATTATTCTAGTTTTTTTATTTTCATTTTTTCAGTATTAAATTATACTTTTAAATAATCTAAGTCAAAACATAATATTTATTTATATATTTTTTAATATGACAAAGAACTGAAATGTAAAGGAATTGAAAATTTTACCTTATAATCTTCTGGGTAAACATTTAATTCTTGAAATATGTACTTCAATAAGTCCGGCAGGATAGAAACATCAATGCTATACTGTAGGTGTATAAAAATTAATATAATTAATACAATATAAATATATTAATTATACTAATTAATACAACAAAAATAATATTAATGTAAATAAAAAATAATACGAGTATGCTTGACCATTATAATAATTCATTAACTAAAAATTAAGCGAAAAGATATTGTAATTTTTCAAATGAAAATAAAATAATAATCAAAAAGAAAATATTTCTTCAGATTATATATTAAAATGAAATACTTCGAAAAGTATTAATTACAATTCTGCTGCAGAAATTTGTAAGTCTCTTAATTTTTATATCTTTCAAAGTGAGAATTTCATAATCAGTGGCTTTAATAAATTACAGATTTATCAGATTACATTTACCATCATTGTTTAATAATATATAAGTTTCAAAATTATAACAAAGACTTTTTTTTGACAGAAAAAAAAATTATAAAAACGGTAAAATGTATTGCAGCAGTTTTTAAGCAGTAATATGCAACAGTTTTAAAGAAAGATGAAAATATTGTTCCATATGGAAGAATGTTTTGTAGTGTCTAAAATAGATGGAAAAATAATTATTTGTCAAAATTAATCGAGGATTTTTTTCCCTCACTAAATAATGGATTTCATTTTTTTTCATTGTAAGGCCTATTATTTCAAGCATAGCTGAAAAAGTTGAAAAATAATTAGACAAATACCTTAGTTACTTTCGCAGATGGATGTAATGGAAATGTTAATTGAGAATCTTTCCGGTTAGCAGGTTTCAGAGCATCTATTCCAAAGATCTTTTTGTTGCTGTAATATTAGAAGAACAAATTAAATAACTATAACAAGGTATTATAAAAACAATTACACTCCACTTAAATATAACTACTTACCTTTTCATACATCTCCTCAGTAAATTTTGCAGAACATTAATAGTATAGATATTCCAAAAAAAATTTATAAAAACTACTTACCTAATGAAAAATATCACTCCAGTAAGTATAAAAAGACGCTATTAATTGATCAAAATAATACTTACCTCCGAAAATATAAACAATTTTAAATATAAATAAATTCATGAATAATACTTGCATCAAACATAAAAATTATACATTCTGAAATTAAATTTCATCGTAACAGAAATATTTTAAAGACGATTAAAATGTAATTATGGTTTATGGAACATGTAGAAAAATGCTTCTTTTATAATAATATAACAAAAATCTTATTTCAATCAACAGTTTAAATAGTTTTGAAATTAAAGACTAGTACATTTACTATGTCTTGTGTGAAGAATTTATATTATCTTCATTCTAATGTTACAATTTTGTAATGTTAATGTTTCTGAGATAAAATACTTCATCTTTTTACAGTAGAAGAACACTTATATAATATTGATATAAGTAATTTATATCTCATTTCAATGATAAAATCTTTATCTAGCATTGAATATGGCAAATGGTTTTAAAATAAAAGCCCGGAGTTCAAAATTCTTTGTGCAGCTTTTTAAAGGTAAAATTTTAATTTCTGTTCACAAATTTCAGTAAATAAATTGACAAGTTTTTACCTCGATCTGCTGGATGCACAAACTGTTGGAATAAATAATTTAGGGAGAGTAGCTGTAAGAGAAAAAAATCGTATTAAATAAGATAAGAAAACTGAATCTTATGCTCACATAAGAAAAAACAAAAAAATGAAAATTTAATGATGTATAATGTAATTTATTATGGTATACTTTGAATAGGATTGCATTTTAACTGTTCAATTAATATTATAAAATGTAATTATCGATATAATTTTTCTGTTATTTATCAAACTGAAGTGGTCAGCTAAATTATAAATTATAATTAAAAGCATACTTACGTTGTGCCATTAAAATTCCAGCTCGAATCGAACAGCTACCAAGATCTATGATGATAACATTCTGTTGAAACAGATAAAATTTGTTTAAATGACAAATATTGTTGTTTAACTAGAATTTAATAAATTATTATAATCATCAAAGCAGAATTCAGTAACTTACCTTATTTATAGGTAATGGACGAAGACAAGGACTAGTATAGGCATTGACAAAATCTTCGGCACACTGACTACGTAAAGCATTTTCCCATGACTCAGTTTCATCATCATCGGAACATCTTAATACTACGTAGTGCCCTTTCTGATAATTAAGTAAATATATATATATTTACATGAAGTAAACATGAAGTAAATATATATATTTTAAAATCTAAGCTATTATTCTGTATATATAATACTTTTAATATCAACTTTTAAATTATAGGAGATTGAGGTTTCAAAAAATAATCTTTAGTATATTGGGACATCCCCTCTTTTCAATAAATGGGAAGATAAGATTTTTGCTCCCTTTTGATCGTCCATAGGATTATCTATTTTTCTATCATCCGTACTAACAATAAAGATGAATGTGTATATGTATGTGTATTGGCGCTGTACAAGCCAGACCATTTGAGCTAGAGTTACGAAACTTGGCACATATATACTATGCAGGGTGGGACGATGTACTTAGGGGTGATTTTTTTTTTTTTTTGAAATTTTAACTAGAACTTTAATAACAAATTAAGCAAAATTTTGAGGGTTTTTTTTCCACCATAACCCTTGAAATTTTTATAGCATAAAAAAAGATTTTTACTTCATAAAAAAATTATCCATTCAGTGATACTAATTTAATATTTGTGCAAATTTTTTCTACATATTTGGCATTTTTTAAAAAATATTTTTTTAATAATAGATTGTATTGTTGTCCTGAGATTCAAAGCGTTTTCACTGCTTCATTAAATATTTAATCGAGTGTTTTTTTACTATTGTTGAAAGCTAAAGAAGGATTCGGTTTAATATCAGGATAGTTTACAAAATGAAGTAAACAAATGAAGTAATAAAAAAATGAAGTCACATTATCGCGAAAGTTTGAAGACCGATGAACTAGACATTTACTTTTTTTTAATAACACTATGATAACTTGGAACTAATCTTCAATAAAAAGGTTCAAGTATATAATGAACCGAACATATGTAAGACATCTAAAATAGCACCGCTTAAATGTCTGGCAGGTTGACGGAGTCATGGAAATGAAATTATATCTAATATCCCGGCTAACCAGCTGTTCACCAAAAGCAATAAATCTACCCATCACGCATGGAATTATAAAATAGGAAAGAAGAGTAAAACTATCGACATAGTATTTAGAGGAGGGATTGGTCTTCGGAAAGGAAAAAGAATGAAATATTGATGATTTTTTGGGACTATATTTTTACTTCTCTATGGATAGGGTAAACATATGGACAAAAAAGAAAAAGAATATCTGCAATTATATGTAATGACTATATAGTATTTTAAATTTTAATAGGTATTTTTTTTATTTCTAGAATTTAGTTTTAAATGTCCTCTATAATTTGTAAGAATAAATTGAACGAATCCGCAAAAATATAACAGACATCAAGTTAAAAAGTATATCATTTTAACCTGAGCAAATTAATTAATAGAACAAAATGAAGTGAACAAGTGAAATTAATAAAACATTTTTTTCTCTGTTCTTTTCACATAAACACGAAAATCATGATGAGATTAGGTATATCCTTCTACGATAGAGGTTTTGAGAATTTCTCAATTGTTGATCTTTAAGAATTTAAAAAAATTTAACATGTGCACAAGAAAAGGGAACAGAAAATGAAGAACTAATTGATTATAAATAAAAATAAATTCACATTTAATTAATTTTCAAAAAATTGTAATGACGGATTTTTGAATAAGTTGAATGTATTTATAGTTGTCCAAAAATATATGAAGAATGTGAAAGAGGAAGGCGTAATGAAAGTTTCTTCGACCTCAATGTTGTTGGTTGTCAATCGATTTAGAATCATTTTGTATAGTCGAAGAAAACTTTTTCCAGGATGATACCTTGAATGTAGCTTCTAGAAGCTTTTTTTTTTGTTACTTTACTACTTCTAGGGGAAGAGCATGGAGTTCGAGAAGGAAGGAGATGCATGGAGTTCGAGAATGGGAAATTGTAAAAATAAGCAGGTTCTCGGTTCACCCGGAGGCCCAATAATGATGAAGAAGCTGAATAAGACGCAGAGGCGGCGATAGCAGGGGGGCAATTGCCCCCCTGTTGGCAGTATCTTGCCCCCCCCCCGTCGGGGAGAAATCCAGAGTTTCGTCTTTAAGTGTTTACCACTTCAGGATAGTTGTAGAGAGATGCGCATTATCGAATATGATAATTTAAAAACAGCCTTGAAGTTAATATATTCAAAACAGTCGAAATATCCAAGTAACAATTAAGGTGTTTTGACTATATTTGGCAAAATAATCGATAGAGTGATAGGTCGATAATATGATGCATTTTGCGGACAATTTTTGATAGACCAACTGAGAATTGAATGGAATGGACATCGAAGATGTTAAGTTCACAGATTTTCTGGCATCTGTTTCAAATGTCGTTTATTCAGCTAATAATTTGTACTACATTTGACATATAACCGATAAGCTAACAAGTAAATACGATATCGACAAGGTGATAGACTCATTTTGTTGGCAATTTTTGATCGGCCGACTATGAATTCAATGCGGTGAGTGTCGAAGACGTTAAGTCTGCGGATTTTCAGACATATCATTGAAATGTCGTTCATTTAACTTATAACTTGCACTAGATCTGGCAATATATCCGACTGAATAAGATATCGCATTCTGCCGACAATTTTAAGGCAGCCGACTGTGAATTGAATGCGATCAATATCAAAGACTATACCTGCATATTTTCAGACATTTGATTCAAATGTCATTTATCAAGCTTTTAATTTTCACTACTTTTGGCAATATAACCGACAAGATGGCATGTGAATAAGACATACAATATATCACATTTTGCCAAAAAGTTTTGATAGGTCGACCAAGACTTCAATGCGATGGATGTCGACGACGTTAAGTCCAAATTCTCAGTCATCTGATTTAAATGTTATAATGTTCATTCAGCATATACTTTATATTATATTTAGCAGAATAATAAATAAGCTGGCAAGTGAATAAGACGTCACATTTTTCTCGACTAATCTTTTTCCTTTCGGCTAAGATTTTATCATAGATTATGGGAAAAAATTATTTTCATCGAGCACTTCAATGCATGCAATTGAGGAGATAAAGCTTACTTTTTTTGAGTGGGAAATATTAGCTTGCAATAACTTTGAATTAAAAAAGTAAACCATAAGAACGCATGCCTCAAAATGAAGATAGGGGAATTCATATTCAAGATCTAATTTTTTCTTAATAAAATTCACTGGTTCTTTAAGCCTAAATATATATTGAAAAATAAATACATTGGAGATCTAATGTTTAAATAGAACATTTTTCAAGAGAATATTTTTCATATCTTACATAAAATAGTAAGTTTGTACATATATTTACAAAATCTTTTCCCCAGAATTCTTAAGAAAAGACATATTTTAGAACATATTTTTTCTAATTTATATCTCAGAGAAATTAAATCTCAACAGTCTCATAAAGAAATAGACTCAAATATTAACAATTTTTTATGGTCATTAAAAGAAACTGAGAACATTTTTTTGCAAATTCCTTTGAAAAGTTTTAACAATGAAAGAAAAGATCAGCATTTGAATAAAAAAAGAAGTTAAATAATACCTGATTTTCTTTAATTAAATGTAAAATTAATTTTATGAGTTATTTTGAAGCCAAATGAGAGATACTGTGCTTGCCCCCTGTCGGCTTTGTCTTGCCTCCCCGTCGGCAAGACAAAATCAACAAAGTCTGCCGCCGCCTCTGGAATAACGGTACCTTGCTCGATGACTTGGGGTATTTTTTTTTTTTTTTGGTGAGGATTCGGGTAATAAAACTCTCTTAAGGGGACCTGGTTGTTATCTAAAGCGATAAGTTTATCCATTATCTTCGTGTGTCTTGATTGATCTCATTACCTTATATTCCTAGAGAAGGCATTTGAATGTGAAGTAGCCAGATACATAAGAAGACTATTTATTGCTTCCTCTAGGGCAACAGTAATTACTACCATTTTGATGATGGGACGTACCTACTGCAGGATGACTTAAATCGGAGCCTTTTTATATAAAGGTAGCAGTGATGACTCCTATATACAGGGGTAAACTCATTCATTTTTCATTTGATACTTAGGCAAGGGCAGGGATAGCTGTTTTATAGTTTTTTGTTTGTTGTTGTTATGGTTCTCTTACAAATAACAGATCTTCAGAGGCCTGAGAGAAAGAAAGATATCATGATTTTTTTTTTCAATATTTGATACATCTTATATAAAAAGTCACTAAATACAATTTTTACATCTTTCGCGGGATTAGGGGAAGGTCGTCGAAACTGTTTAATTGGATGGAGCCTCCTTCTTGCAATAATTAATATCAATATTTTTAATTCACTAATTATGTATAACTTTCTAAATACAAATATAGAAAAAAAACATTTATAAACTTACTTGATCATCAACTCCCAGCATTTTATTTTCGAGAGTATCAATACGACCTCCCATCAGTTGTAATGTCATTGAAGGTTTTTCTGAGCGATTATTCTGCGGAAAATATAAGCAATTAAACTTAGTAACTTTTTAAGAGTAATCTCAATCAATATTTTCATTACATTTGCATTTTTATTGAGTACTTGATTAATGGAGTGCATTACAAGTACTAGTCCCATAGCATTCCATAATCAAAAGTGTTTCAAAAAATAATTATTCTGCTGTTATAATGGTTTAGAAGTTTCATTTTTCACGATCCTTTTTAAAATTTTCACTGCATTAATACCGAATTTATAGAGTTCCGGGATATATAGCGGTTGACCAATAATATTTCAAATGAAAAATTTATTAGACAGAAAGCTATAAAAAAGAGAATTGTTGATACTATCCGATATTAGATGATGGTGGAATTTAAGAAGAACTTTTATTTTCCTTAGCACAAAACATAATCTATTTTCAATCATTAATTTAATGTATGAATTAAAAACTGGATAGTATTATAAGCCGAAATTTTATTATCTGAAACAATAAACTATTCATTTTATTTTATCAATGCACAACCTCAGTCAGCAAATGTCCACATTGAATTCACAATTTTCTATCACTGAAAGATATTAAAAGTATGGTTGTGTGATTGTATTCAATGTTAATGATGTTTTTTACCATGTTTTAGAATGACCTTCTGCATACATTCTTAATTCATTTAAAAAACGCACTTTTGACTCAAGCACTACTTCTAAAAATAGTAAACACCAATCCTGAGCAAAATCAAACGTGTAAACATCAACTAGCCACGTTGATACACACTATTTTGATTCTGTCTAACACACTCTTACTTGAGTCAAGTTTAAGTTTGATCGCTGAAAAATTCTAAGTAAAGTCAGCGGATTTTTCTTTTTCAACTAATACGAAATATATATACATATAAAATGTTTGTATCTATAAACAGTGAACTTTCTTTTATTTATATTTAACGAAGTAACAGCAAAGTTGTTCTTTTGTAAATAATTTTTGAACTTTTTTTTTTTTTTTTTTGCCAAAAATTGAAAGAGGGTGTTATATAGAAGTGCATTTAAATGAACAAGAATACTTTGAAAGTCTTACAAACAATTTTGTCAACAAACTGAATACAGGAACTCGCGCACTTCGAACAGAAACGTTTCTAGAATCCATCTAGTATAAAAATTTTGAAATATTAATTCATTTCGATGGAACTGAAGTCTCATATTTTATTGAAAATCCTTTTAACAATATTAACAATCGAAATATGCTTCATTCTACGCACTTCTTAAGTTAATCTGATAATTTATTTGTTATTTATATACATTTGGTGAAATTATTTGGCAATTATGATACATTTTAAAAGCTTAGCTTTATAAGCTTTAACGATTTAAAAACTTGATTTGAAAAGTTTCGAAGAATATGTATTCTCAATAATCATTATTTATTTCCATTCATAAATACTTAACCCTGATTTTTGATCAATATAATCATATACCACTTTTATAGGTATGCTTTTTAAAACTTAGATGGTTTACTTTAAGATAACATTGTAATATTTTAGAAAATTAAAGAAATATATATATAAGCCGAATATATCGATAATTTAAGAAAAAATTATTACCAATCTGTGCAAATTCAAAATTAATGATTTTTTAATTATTATAAATGATTAAAGATGATTTTTATTCATATTTAAAAAGTATTATTTGTTGTGAAAATTCAAAATAAGCGATGGAAACATTTATAATTAACTAAAAAAAGATTATAATTTGCTTTTCTAACCATAGAACTTCTCAGTTGGAATAAACGCCTTAAACGTATATATATATTTCTTGTCTCAAAACATAGTATTTAAAGAAAATTTTATTAGCATTAGATGAAACCAGTATGTTTTCCTTGTAATTTGTTTTTACTAGTTGAAGTAATTAAAAATATTAGGGCAAAGGAAACATAAAATTACAGAGTACATAGTAATCAGGGTAAGTATTTTTATTTATGGATAAGTTCATGAAAAACCCTTTGTTTGTCTGTTTATCGAGTCTAGCTTTCATTATTACTAACATTATGCAATCTTCATAGATGTGACAATTTCAGCAACTTAAAGCCAGCTATTCACGCCACGCAAATCCTAGCGATCCACATCATAACGATTGCCAGGGTAAAGACCGGTCCGAATTGGCAATGTTTAGATATTCAACCCGTTGAATTATCCATCAAGCAATTTGGAATAAGCGATAAATTAATGCGGTGAGGTATGGGCTACAGGAGAGACCTTATGGTGCACTTTAGAACAGCGTTAGCCGAGGGGATTAGAATAAAGCTTGCTTGGAATGTTTGTAAATAATCGGTCTAAATGGTCGGGGTAGAAAAAAAATGGAATAGCATGAAGTTCCTCTATTCTATTGGTGTGGATGACCGACTTTATGTTACAAAGCTGACGAAAAACAATATTTCTACATTGGCGAACTTGACTCGCATTTCAACTGCTGTTAAGTTTATAAAGGTTTTTTTTTTTTTTTTTTTTTTTTTTTTGCATTGTAGAGTTTGCTATTTTGAATTTTGAAAAAAAAAGTATATATATGTGAAGTTCGATTTTAGCAGAAGCAAAAATGAAAGGGTTATCATTTTACTAAATGCTGCTATTTTTTTACCAACGAGTTTTTTTATTTAATGTTAAATTATCACAAAACACACTATTGTTTAAATACTGTCGGAAAGCGTCCAATTTCATCCTATAAATTTTAAATTAAATTATAAACAGCAGATAATTAATTAATTCAAACGATTTCATTTCAATCCATGGTGCGGGTATTTGTTCCGAAACTGTCCGGGTTTTCATTCGAATAACATTTCACTTTGTGACGAACTGCATGGAGGCGACATGGCATAGCGGATTCAAATCAAATATTCATCAACATAATTCTTGCATGTATTCTTTATTTTCATCTTTAGCCATTTTTTATGATTGTTTTAATAATTATTCTCAGCAATTAAAAATGCCATTTGCTTTCACGTCCAAAACAAATTATTATAACCTTTATGGGTTCACTAACATTTTTTTTTCCTTCATCATATTTTTAGATTGAAATCCCAATTGAGAATAAAGTATGCTGTTTGAAAATTCCCATAGGAAAAGATAGGAATACGAAACTTATATTTGGATAAACATATATTACAAATACAAAAGATTCTATTAACAGTGTTCATCAGTGACTGAACCATCGGTGGAGTTCGAGACATACATTATTCCAACTCTGAATTATTGTATGCAAACATTTTTGGATTTTAATCGTTATTCCCCACTCCGTCATTAAACATCTCTTGTTGTTTATGGAGGATTAGATAAGCAGCAATGCCATGATAATATAGGTGGAATAAACTATAGTTATATTGTGATGATGATACCTGAACTTCGTATTATTCAAACTGCCTCCTCACACCAATATGAAAAAATATATAACTCTTTCCGACAAGTGATAAGAGTTTATTGCAGCAACACATAGCACCCTCAGTTTAAAAATACTTACATCAAAACATTGAAGAAATCCGTCTTTTAATTTAATGTATTTAGTTTTCCAAGGGTTCCAGTATGTTGCTTTCTTCCTGCCAGAGGGTAATTTTTCCAAATACCCTTCTTTATTTATGTACCTCGTTTCTTTCTTTGCAGGCTATATATAAACAGAAGGAAAGTTAAATGAAAGTGTTATAATAAATTTAGATAAAATTAAAGAAAAACTGTTAATAACTTTTCTGTGCTTACCTCGACAGTAGTATCTAGCCTATACAAAACTTCTAGCAGTTTTTTCTAAAATTGAATGAAAAGACAGATGATTTAATCAAATTATTTTATATAACTGTAACATAACAACTATAAAATATTAGGAAAACAAAAATGACATTCATTGTAATAAGAAAATGAATTTCATACACTTTTCTAAAAACTAGTTTCATTCCAATCAACATTGGAATTCTGAGCGACTTTTTATTTATACTTCATCTATTTTTGCTTGGTATTTAATTTTTGCAGTAACAAATAGCTCATTGAATAGTTTCAATAATAAGTTTTTCAAAGCTTTCGTTTTTTGTTTTTATATTTGTGAGCCCCCGCATGATTCATTCCCACATTTTGAGAATCACTGTCACCCAACTTGTCATCTTGCTCTTCATGGATAGTTAATTTTAAGATGATGCCATCACTAACTATAAGGGATGTGCACTTTTATAAGGTAATTTAGATATGCATTTCGATTCATTCATTATTATTCTTTAGAAACTCACAAAACCCTCTAGGTAATGCAGATAAATCCGAATAAGAGGAATTTTGGTTTAAATGTCAAGTGATCTGCAAAATTAATACAAATCCAAAATGTTAAAAATTCTTGAAATTCACCCCTTAATATTTTTAATGACTCTTCATAGTTATCCTAATAATGATAGCCGATTTTGACAATAATTGGGAGTATTGTTAAAATCAACTATCAATATATATATAAATTAAAAATAATGGGACAATGAATATATATACAAGATGGCTAAAAAATAATTTGGAGGCATATGCTACTAAAGCTAATAGATTGAATTAAACTAGATATCACTAATAGATTAAGAAAGATATACACATAATGCATTCCAGACATACACATAAAAAATTAGTAATAAAAGTCAAGAAAGGAAAAATTTTAGCGCTGACGAAATGAAAATAGGTCATTAATTATAGCGAATGCACAGAAAATGAATTATTGTGTATTTCTTTAATGTTCGAGTGATAAAAATTGCACATACAGAAATGAATGACTAACATACATAAATGAAACTCACAGAAAATAATCATTCATAATTCAACATTAGGGTCCTTGCTCCAGGTGTAACGTTTTCGCTCGATGTATTTTTCTTCCCCGAGTACAAGATAGAGCGCATCGATGACTATATTATATATATTATGAGAGAATTAATTTAGTAATTCATCCCTCCATGCCGTCCATGGTCTGCCTATAAAATTTTATTTGATTTCGTTCATTTATTTTAATTGCAGATGATACCAAACAAGAAAAGTTATTTTTTATGGTCAATCTCTCTCTCTTTACAGAAATTAATTTTAAAATCTAATAATCATATTCACTGAAGTGAATTAGAAAACTCCGGTTAATTTTTTGTACATATTTTACATTCTATAGAACGATATACATTCTATAGAGCGCCTAAGCATTTTAGAGAATGCCGAAAACTGGCAGGCAACATGTAAAACGATTAAACATTTCATAGATTTCATGAATTAGTATCCCAATTGTTAAACCTACAAAGTATGAAAACTATACTGTTAATAAAGCCAAGCAGGTGGATTAAATGAACATGAGGATGACATATCTACCGTAGATATTTCCATTATTGCTACTAGTTGTGTTGGTTTAAAGAAAACCAATGATGGACACATGCGTACAAAGTTGCGACAGGAAATTCCTACTCTGTCGCAAAGCTAATAAAATGATAAAAACGACATTTTGTACACTTTGTTTCTAAACATATAAACTGCATAAATAACAGCCCTATTATAACTTTTTCATACTTAGTCTAAATTACATCTGCAATTTTATAGAATGCCTAAGTATTATAAAAAAGTCCGGCATTCTATAAAGTTCCTATGCATTCTATAAAGTGCCGGTGTTTCGTACGTTGTCGGTAACATAAAAATTACATAGGCCTTGTGTCATGCATTTCGTCAGAATACATATATAAAAAAGGACAATTCAGTGTAAGTGATGAGTAGTGGTAAGATTCAGTCAATAAATTATTACATTAAGATTTTTCACTGGCCAGTACGGGTGTTAACAATTCATTCCAGTGTTCGATTAAATTATTGAAAATCAAGTCAATTTTATGATCATTTTGGTAAAGTCGGTTTGGTTACTAAATATCAAATCGATAAGATAACCAGATATAATGTCATATGACGAAGAGTCTGGTGGAACTGCGAATCACTGCTCAAAAACCCTAAACGATTAAATGATCTGATAAAAGGAAATTAACAACGTAAAACAATTATAAAACTGAAAAAATTAAATTACTCACTGGGTCCCATGAGCTTGAAACATTTCTCACTTGTCTCAAGTCGTCTGAATCTGTACCATTTTGAGGTATATTTGGAACAGTTTCAACATCTTTACCTTTTAGTTTCGGTTTCTCATAGTCCTCAATAATCCTTTTGGAAGGATAATGTCGCTTATTCAATTTATGGTACTCGACGTTTTGGAACATGTTCGCTCGGTCGTTGTAAGTAGGTGATTCTGTGCTGGAATCTTGCAGAGGCAATGAACCTTTAGCACTGTCTGTGTCATCCTCTATATCACATTCTTCTGCGGTGCTGCTGCTACTGCGCTGGTCATCAGTGAGACCAGAATCGCATTCTCCATGATTATTATAACGAGAATCTTCGCTGCTTGGGTTAGAAATCTGGAAGCTCCCTATAAAAGAAAATAACGAATCAAGTCTTTTAATGACATAAAAATCATTCACACACAAAATTAATTCTTTTACTGCAGAGAGGTGAGATAAATCTAACAATAGATATCAAGATGTTCATAATCTTCTTCGGTGACCAGCCTGGTCCAGGTAGCACAGCCTGTTGCAGAATATTGTGCAATATTGTATTATTCAGTATTCAACAATATTATACAATATTGCGAATATTGTTTAATATCCATATATTTATATTTAATTTTACAATATATATGTGCATAATGAGAATCTGCGGAGTTCACCGAAAATACGGGTTTTAATTTCAATCGACACTTTTATGCATAATTTGATATTCATGATTCTATTAACAAGGTTATTTCTAACTTCAAATTGTGGCGGATAATTAAATCATATTTTTCATTAGCCTTGCATTTGCTCTGTTCATTAACTAAACAAATGTTCCTTGTGGATAATTTTTACAGAATATTATTTCAAATAAAATATGCCGATAAAAATTTAGTAACCATTATCTTTGAGCTTATTAGATGTATTCCCTAAAATAATTACTATCTCAGAGTACTTTGTTTCCAGATTTCACAGAAAAATTGACCTAAATAAAAAGAAAAGTGAGATTTATTAGCATGTGATAATAGTTGCCAATAATGAAAAGTATTGTTGCATTAAGTATAGAATATTTTTGAAAATTTATTAAAAATAGGGGGAAATTGGTTGTATTAAAACAAATTTGGAGAAATTTTAAGGAGATGCAAAAATTATTTTTATGTGATATTATTTATGGAAGTTACAGAAGAGAGTGGCCAAAATTTTGCTTCAATTTTAATTAATTAAAATACAAGTGGAAATTTAAAAAATCGGCTCCAAATTACACTTTCCCCGATTTCGTAGGTTTAGGTCTAATACACATTCGATATCATTGTAAGTAGAGATAGACATTGAAAATATTACTAGTGGTTAGTACTCAAATTTTATATCTTCATAATCTTGTAAAATTCTGCGCCACTGAAAAAATGTTCAGTTGAGAGTACAATGAAAACACATATAAATCAAAAATTTTTAAAAAAATTCCAGATTTTATAAGCATTACTCAAAGAAAATTGTAATTTTGGATTTCAAATTCTATTTCCTGTCGTTTTTCTTCATATAGATGAACGGAAAGATATATTCAAGAAAACATCGAACACAATGCAAATGGTTTCGTGAGGAAGGGCGTTTTCAATATCTTCTTTTATCAAGGAAAATAGTACTGATTTATCCTTAAGTTAGCAGGTCAGATTCTTCAGGATAATGAATCTTAAAAACAATGGGATTTTGTCTTCTGGCAGTTCACGTTTTTCCCTTTTTCATCAGTTCATATTTTATTATACTACAAAATTTGATGTTTCTGACCAATACATCGAATGTCATCTGATGAAAATTTTCACATTAATCAAAAGTCCTTGGGAGAGAATAGCATAAACCTTAAAAGAAGATTCTTTCAATCGGCGTGCCAATTCTGATGAAATTACAGAGTTCTCTAGAATTATAAAAAGTGAAAAGGAATAAATTTCCCCTGCTATCCACCTACTCATGAATACTAGGAAAACAACAAATTACTCCTCCCTAAAGATCAGGAGAAGATTTGTTTAGCAAATGCGGTAGATCATTTTCAAGGTTTAAGGAATAAATGTATAGCTAAGCTACGATGAAAAATGGAGATGAGGAGAAAGAAATACATCTTACAATTAATTAAAATTCATGAAACCGACATAAGATCAATTTTTTATTTTCTTAGTAGCTATATCATAAAAACCAGCAAGAGTGGCCTCCCTGGAACTTTCTTGCATATTCTTTAAGAAATGTACTTGTGCAATATTAACTGCATGCATTGGCGAACAATAGTAATCAAGGAGTCTAATAGCCTAAGATATTTGGCGATTCATCTCTGGGATGCAGTTAAACACAAGCACCAGTGCACCGTAAATGTGCATTTCAGATGGCTTTTTTTTTTCCGACTAACTGAAACCAAAATTTGACACAGGGCTATAAATGTAAACTATATGCTAAATTTCATATATTTAAGTACTTTTTTTTAGTTATCGCATTTACGAGCTTGTGAAAGCACAGATTGACAGGCGGTCAACTCCCTGACGGATTTGATTCCAAATTTTTAGTTATCGAGTTCACAGACAGACAGACAGACATAAAAAATTCGTCAAAATCGCAAGTTCAAATTTTTTGACGATTACAGTACTTTCTCTTTGTACCCGAGATCTTCTTTTCATCGTACATGAAAAATTAAAGACAAATTTTATTCTTTATGGTACTACCACAAATTTTTACATCATATAAATTTAATTTCTTTTCATTGTTATATCTATTTGAAGTAATTGCAAAGGCAATGCCAGTTTAGAAGAAAGGTTAATAAAATCAATTGTATGCCTGCGAAGGATGATCGATTAAGTTCAGATCATTAGATAAATTTTAGATCCGAGTATACAATGAGGATCGCAGCATGTCTTGAAGGCAGAGCATTGGCTTGTGGATTAAAAGATAGTCGGTATTAAAATTCTTTTTTTTTGATGATCACCCATGAATAAAGTGATCAACAGAGCCATCCGTCTCTTGTGCATGGGGTCAAGATGGCCTGATAGTAAAGGCTGCATTTCTAGGTAGGAGGATCGCGAATTCAATATTCGTTTCCATCTTAGATTCATGTAAATATGGGCATGGTACCCATTAATACTATTGTCTTAAGTCAAAAATCCACATGTTGATATGGTGCGAAACTTGGAAGGGCTGCGTAAAAGTCAAATCTTACTATTGTTATACGAGAATCGTTCTAAATGTCCGGGAAACCCTCTAAAACACTTTTTTCCGAGATTTCGAAATTATAAAATCAGTCCAAAGAGTATTTATTTATTTTATTTTTTAGGCCAGTAAAGAATATTGACTCATTTTGAAACTATTTGCTATTCAAAACCTATTGTTCTTCTCCAGATAGAAGCGGATAAAATAGTAATCAATATTAAATTCGAATATATTGCATAAAGCATTGGATTTAAAATTTGGGGCTCAGCTCACATCAAAAGACATTAGGATTGGTATAAGTGAAAACGTTTGAGAAACAAACTGCACTACTTAAATGATTATGAAGGAAAGCACTTAGTAATACTTTTTTAACATGAAATAATTGGATGGATCGTGGATCATTATATGAAAATGATGTTGGATCTTCTATATAAAACACATAAGCCCACCAAATACTTTTAATGAATCCTCCATACGTCTTTAGCATTTTCTTTCTAAAAAACCTCTAAATAATCGAATGAAACAAAATTATTCTTTGAAAAGAAAGAAGAAACGTTTGTTGTTTTTGTGTGGGCAGTTGCGATGATTTTAAGTAATATATATGTATATTATTTACAAGTTAATACCAGTTACGTAATATTAATAAAATATAATGAAATAAATACAGGTCCCCCTTTTTATGCAGGGTACCAACATTTCACTTAAATAGAGGCATTTTTTTTTTTCATTTTTGCGAAGTAATCCCATGCATATTATAACTAGCATAATAAATTTTAAAACCGCAACACAAAATCTGAAAAAAAAAAATGTTTGCAAAGTGAATATTATAAAAAGTTTGTATTTAAACACAAATGCTTTAATTAAAATATATACATTATTAAAAATACATATTATATAAAAATATAAATATAAAATTTTTAGGCAAACATTGTCCTTCCTCTTTGACTTCTGTTACACATTCGCCTTCTAAGTAGATCGACTTTTTTACTGTTTCACGGTTGTTTGCAATACCATTCTCCAGGTCAACTCATAAAATCCATTGTTATTTTAACAATATGAGAGCGAATATCAATCTCTTTGCATCCTACTCAAGAGATTTCCAACGGATTTTCTGAGATAAAAGATCACGGTCGACGGGGCAAACTGAAAACCGGCGAGGATACGTCCTGAGATCTTATTTTGCTGGAGCTGTAAACAGCCTCTATTAAAAACAAGTAAAACAGGATTCTTATCTCCTTATAACACTTCTTTTCTCATCTATCGGAAGTAATTTCAAAGAGAAGTTGCTTAAAAGCGTTATTGCAAACGCTGACATAATCATTTTCTTCTTTGTCCAAATGAAATTCCCAGTGTTAGAGGAATAAGGAGAAAAACCACAGAAACAAGAATCGGCAAAGAGATATCACGGACAACTTCATTTTAAGAACTGGAAACTAATGCGTAGTTGGGGATAAAAAAAATTTTGGTTAGTAGTTAAAATATAATCCTCGGAAAAGAAGAAACACTACTACAAAAAATCAGGCAGCTTATTCTTAAAATGAGACCCGATACCGTTTTAAAAAGAATATTTCATTTAACGTCACTGTTAAATACTGAAATTTTTTACCAAGTAATTTTCTCTTAATGAATATTTTCTTAAAAACTACATCAAATATCAATATTTATCCTAAAAATTCTTAATGAGCTTTTAGTTTTGTAGACTCTGTTATTGTCTTTTCCATAATTGCGATTGTATGTCGCCAAAAAGGTTAATATTCCCACACACTCCCCGATTTATATGGTTGTCTATTTTGCTTCAATCAACATGGAATGTAACATCCGTAATCACGTTCTAGCGTGGTTAAATGAAGTATTTTAGAGGTAAAAATATAGTATGGACTGCATTTCCATTTATCATTATATTCTGGACCAAAATTGGGGAAGCATTTTGAAAAAAGTGAACTTTTGAAATTCCATTTGTTTTGCTTTTTTATCCACAAACTAATGTATCAATAAAAAGAAATTTTAATTAAAAGTCAATGTAAATAAAATATATTGCTAACTGTAATCTGTCAAGTATTAAGATTAAATAACAAAATGCAGTTAATAAAAAATTATTGAAACACATTTTTACTAATAATATACGAAAAACTTGATTTCATCATTTAAATTATAAGATAATAAAGACAAAGATCTACACAGAGTCACTAATAGAATGCAAATTAATAACCAATTTAAAATAAGAAACGCTTGAAATTGGTAAGAAAATAAATGTGACATTTCCAAACTTTTAAAGTATTTTAAAGAGATTCAAATGCTATAAAAGCTGCCAGGTATAATTGAATAATTGAGATTGTACCCAAGTGGCAAGAGAAATTATTGTGATATATGATATATTGAAAATGTTCAATTAAATGTAAAGTAGAGTTCAAGGCTTTTCAGTGCAAACTGAAAGATTTTGAAAAAAAAAATCTTTTAAATAAAATTAAAAAAAAATCCATTTTCATCTTCTAAACGAAAATGGAAAAGATTAAAGAGGGATATAAATCGTACTAATTTTACAAATGGACAATGATTTATTCCCAAATATCGAACGATATTATATAATATTGCTAAACGTATTATTTAGCTTTTGAGGGCGATTCCATCAAATGATACGGTATAACAGAAGTTAAAATCGAATCACTAATAAAAGTAATCGACAAATGAAATAGAGTTTTCCATTTAATTCTATTTTGCAAGAGATTTGGAGAACAAGTCAACAAGAAAATCTATTGAGGGTTACCCTTGCAATTATTTGTTTAATATTAATGTTGAAAAACAACATTTCGAGACTAATCTAAAGTACTTTTTTGATTAATGGAATTCAATAAGAGGAAAGGCTGTTTATTTATCTCTATAATCAGAAACTTAAATGCCATCAACGAAATAATCAATTCCTGGATTGTTTAAGCGTAGGTCGGAAAAATAAGGCGTTTCCTGATGCGTGGGAAAAGGAAAATGCGATGTTTTGCAAGCGTGGTGCAGTAAAATATTTCAGATGTATTGAAGTTTCATCGGGATAGGTAAACGCGGTCAGTATTCAAACAATAAATCGAATTTTCTATACATTTTGCACTAAAATCGGTATTATTGAATATTCATTATTGTAGAGAAATGTATGTTAATGTAATACATTTCTTTATCAATAGGCTCATTTTTTATTTCATTTCTCCTATTCGGAAGCTGTTCGCTAATGACCTAAAGATCGCATTCAACATTTCAATACCCCAATAAAAAGGACTGGATTTAAAAATTTAATTAACAGTGCAAATTTTAACATGTCCCTTCATCTATATATTTTTAGATGGAAGGAATTTCAACACATGGTTAAAGATAATCAAAAATAATTTAAATTGTAAATTATTACTACTTATTACTTGAGATAAATGTATATTATTTTTTCTGTCGTGCTTTTTTTTGAGATAATAGAACTTTTATTACATAAGATAAGAATTACTTATTTTCTGACGTTGTACTCACTCATCGTTGTTTTTTTTTTATTTATTATTATTTTTTTTATTTTTACTTTGGTTAAAATAAGTTAGAAATGGTTTTTTTATTTTCAAGCAGTTGATTTGAGAAAAAATAAACAAGAACAGAAAACTTATTATTATTATTATTATTATTATAAACTCTACCGAATATTTTTTTAAGTTTGTTGTATTTTAATTCTTGAAATCTACCAATTTGTTCAGTTGTCGGAATAATTTCCCTTTAAAAGAATGGCTAGAACATAGTATTATACATTTTGTTATCAATTATCATTGCGGTTTTTATTTTGGTCTAATATATTAGAAATTGATTAATTATTGTTAAACAGTTGTTTCCAGGAAAAAACAAACAGTAGTAGAATATTATTGTTACAATTATTATTATGAAAGTCACAGAATATTTTTTTTACGCATGTTACATCTAGAAATCTACCAAATCTCTTCAGCTATTGGCATAATTTTTACCGAAGAAAAATAGTAATAACAGTACAATTTGTATTTAAATTTTCTGTAAAATTTAAAAATTTATTAATTCTTTATTTATAAAGCAGCAAACAATTAAAAAAAGGTAGAGCATATTTGAATAGAAAGTGCACATTCACTAACAAAGGATAATAATAGTAAATTTTTATCTAATTAACAATAGTGTAAAGTAATTGTTTAATAGTTAATAATATATTAACAATGAAGCGACTTCTTCTTTCCAACTTACAGCTAGCTGTGACAGGGTTGCGGAGCAAAAGCAGTATTTCCACAGTCTATTTTAACATTTGGAGGCTGTCACATTTAATAATTTTTACATTTAATATTTGGATGCTGTCCAGATAAAAACTGTTCATGAATTAACAAAGAATTGTTCAAATGATACAAATTTTCAATATCATTTCAAAACTGGTGAATTTGACATAGCGAATTTTGACATAAAATTTAATTTGATGTCATTTCTCAAATTAAATATTGCCTGACTATGATTCAAATACGAGATTTGTACAAAACAATCCTCGAATAGGTTTAAAACAAGATATAATCAAACTGAATTAATCTAAGCCAGCAAATCATAAGATAACCAATGCAATTAAACAAATTTAATAAAAATATTTTTAAAATAATTTTATTTATTAGAGCATTTTCATTTTAATTTATTAAAGCAATTTCAATTTATTTGAGCATTAAATAGAATAAATTTTTATCTTAATTATTTTCTATTTTTCAATCTTTAATTTATAATTCATTATTAAAAATATAATTAAATCATGAAAGTCATTGTAATGGGTATCTTGCAATGAATCAACATTTAAATAAATAAGTAAATAATTACTAATTAATTTCTAAAGGAATTAAAAATTATTTTATGAACAAAAAGCACAAATATAAAAGATTTCAAAATACAAGGACATCAGGAAGTGAGTGGAAAATCAAACACAAAATTCCATTTTTAGAAACATAAAACAAACCAAGTTAAATAAATATCTGTAGATAAATAGCAATGAAAAACATTTGGAATAGTAAAAATAGATTAATTTTTAAACGTTTTTACAATAACAGTCAGACGCAGAATTTTCTAATCGAGCACAAAATCAAAGTGTTATATCAAACGCTTAACATCATTTACATGGATGGCATGCAGCGATGAAATTGAAAGATATCCAAGCAATTTAAAATGTATCAAAGCAAATCTTGAAATAATTCAAACAAATGTCAAACCTACCTGTAAGTCGATAAAAATGTTTTCAGAAAATTAGACTGACAGCTAATCCATTATAAAGAAGAGCTCTTATTTTTCCGCTAATCGTAGGCAAAGAGCACTCGATATGGTTGATGAACATCTAGTGGACATAATTAAGAAACTTTCATAGCAAAACCCACTCGAAATGCCCACAGACTTCAAAAGCCTTGAAATTTGCGTATAGCTTATCATAGTGTGGGCAGACCTTCACCGCAGAGCTATTTTGTATCATTGACTTTCTTCAAAATAAACCACTTTATTAATTGCTCAAATAGTAAAACGTTTTATTTCCTAGACAATAACAAATGTCCTTCGATTAATATCACCATAAAATACTTTTACAGTAATTAAAAAGGACTTTTAACCATAAAACTGAGCTGTATTTTATATAATATTTTTACAATAATTCAAGATTTTTTACAATAAAACTGAGCTGAAATATAATGAGATTTCAACCAGTAAAAATAATGAGATTTCATTTATATATTTTAAGAATTTGAACAAAATCTCTTTTGGGGCATAAACTTGGTTATTGTGCTTGTTTGTATCGCACCTTTCAAATTTAACTCATTTATATTTTTTATTTGAAATTATGTTTATAAATGAGAAAATTTGTGTGCTCGGATTAGTATTCGAACCAAAAATTGAACAAATAACTTATTACATCGTTTACAATAAAGTTTTCGTAAAAAGTGGACGAATAACTTGTTACGTCATTTACAATAAATTTTTCGTAGTTTCTCCATTTAAATGAAAGAAACAAATTTACACAATGATAATCACTTCAATATTGCAAATTTATTAAAATTTTTTTAGTCGAATTTGAATATTAGGGAGATTTTCTAATTATTATTGATTTGGTTTTTCATTTTTCTCATTTCTTTTATAAAGGAATTATGGCAACAAAACGTAACGGACCGTTATTTACTGGACGTCATTTTTTCCAACGGAAAGGTACATCAGGCGAATAATATTTCGTGAGTTCGCCGAACCGTAACATTGGGTGATCCTTTGAACTTGGGTCAGCATGAGTTAAAGCTTGTCGTTTGTGATTTAAATAAGATAAAAAAATTCCTATGGTTCAGACTGTAAAATAGAATTATAATATAAATAAAAATATTTCTATATTTGTATTCAGCAAATGTTCAAAAGAAAATTGCAATAAAAATAATTTCATATTTGTGTCACTTTTGTTTGTAACATTTTAATCTTTATTTTAAAGCCCATCAACGGATACCAATATTAAGTTAACTAGAATGAAAGCACAAGGAAACCATTTTAAATAAAAATGCTGCATAATAAAGCTTACGTCACAAACGGTAGATGATTCAAAATGTTGCAATCAAATTGTTTTAAAATGTGAAAAATTATAAAAAATAATAATTAACAGAAACAATTAATTTTCGCTTATCTTTATGTAAAAGAACTTTCTTTTCATTCAGTGCATAAACCATGTTTGAATGTATAATTATTAGACATCCAGTGAAGTTGCTTGAAGAAGATTTTTCAAATTCGTAACACAGACTAAAGTATTTCATAACTCTATTATTAAAGGTATTAAGAAAAATAGGATAAAATAGTAAAATATATAAAAAGTGTTTTTTTTTTAATTTTCTTACGAATACGAACTGCCATGCTATGTGTTTGAGGGCAATTTTGAAGGTTAATTAATTATAATGCATTAAGAATTACTTGAAAAGAGCATTTAAAATATACAACATTGATAAATATATATATTTCATCACTCTGGCTTCAAATGATCGCAAATTACTTTACTTGCAACTTACAAATCACAGTTTATTTATACTAAATTAATTTTGGGTATAATAACGAATTAAATTGAGTTACGATTTACTTCTTGTGTTAACGATCTATTTTGCTTCTATACGAGGTCAATTAATTTGTTTCTTTTTAAAAAATCATTGCTAGAAGACAAAAATCGATTCTTGAACCAATACGCCATTGTCCAGAATTTAATACAATGAAAATTTGATACACAACACGTGCATGGTCTCCTTCCTCCTATACAAAGCAAATCTTTATAGAATCATATTTAGAACTCCCAATCCTCCAGGCCCAAAGCCGAAATTGTCTTTAGTCCACCGAATTTTTACTGCAGCTTAGAAAAATTGTTGTAATTAGATATTGAGGAAAAAAGAAAAGAAGAAGAAATATAAAGAAGTGAATGAAGGCTCTAAAACAGTATAAAGAATATAAACTGAATTTCCTGTTTTGTATATTTGTAAATGTTTATTTGAAAAGAAAATCTTAACTGGAAAGTTATAATTAATATATCCCCTGATTAAAAAATTACTTATCGATCGAAATGAAACACTGGATTTTTTTCAGGGCACTAAAACAGTTCTAAAATTATGAAAATATAAATATATATATAAAATAGGACTATATATATATATATTTATATATATATATATATATAGGAATAAATATATATAAGGAAGATGTGATGATTTTTGCATATGTGCATGGAATAATTCGGCATAATAATAAATAAAATATACAAAAAACCTTAAAATGCATTAACAATTTGGAGAACTATTACAAAACTAAATAACGCAATATATTAAAGTTTCATAACTAAAATTAATTTATACAAATGTAGGACTGTCAGCTATGGAAAGTTCTCAAAGCGTTGATAATTATTATTCAGATGCTGATGATAAAGTTGTCGGAAGGAGTTGAAAACAACACTAATCAAATCAATAGCATATAGGCGTTTTATACTACACCTTATACTTTCATCTGGGTTCGTCAAATCGAAATGGATTATAAAATAAAGCATACAGGGGCATTCTCTTTAATTGGAAGTTCTTAACTCGTTGTTTGGAGCTGGTCTTCAGCCTTATGTCGTGTTTCATTGATCCTCATAAAAAAAAAAGAGAGAGAGAGAGTGAGAAAGAAAACAAATCCATGGGGTGAGATATGGGGAAGTTTAACTTCTTCCTCAACCCATCTGTTCACTAGAATTCCATCAAGCTAAGCCTTCAGGTCGTGATAATAATTTGGAGGTGCCCTTTGCTAAGGTACCCTTTTTCCTTCTGAAACATTCCTTGAACATGTGACATAAGGCATACCAGTTGTAACTTCAAGTAAGCATACCATTTGCATTATTCTCAATGAAGAAAGGTCCAATTAATCCAAAAGCCGACAAACTATGCTAGACAATTAAAGTCCCATTAATTTAAATGGTTTTTCACTATAAAAGGGGATTATGAGGTACCAAGTAGATGCAGTTTTGATTGAAATAATGATAAAAATTAATTGTTTACACGTAAAACTTTAGATAGTAGATAAAATTCTACATTTGCATCTATTAGAATCACCGATGCACATTACTCACAGAGTATGTCGAGTCTAGTTAATTGTTATTCAAATTGCATATACGTTTTTGGGGATTTTCGGTGTATTAAGTGGAGATATAATAAAACCGAGAAAGAAAAGAGTTATTCAATTTCATCGAAATATAAGAACAGTTTATCAGCAACCATTACTTAAGAAGTTAATAAAAAGAATTTATAATTCTAGCCTTGAAGTGATTCAGTTATTCAAAACTAATTTAACAAAGAAATTTTAGGCAAAATTATGATAGTTAATGATAGGCGATTGGACGGATAAATAGCGTTACTTCGTGTAAAATGGATGTCGGAAGCGGCAGGAAGTGGTGGATGATATAATAAACAAGCAAAAAGTACAAAACTGTGCAAAATTACGCTAATAAAAAACCCCGAAGAATTCACAGATTTAGAGAAGATTCGCATCTCACCTTTAAAATAAAAAGTAAAGTATAAAATAATTAAATCTTAGATAAAAAGCTGTTTAGTTGTTAGGTTTCGTGTTCAGAAGAGACCCTTGATCACGATAAATACAAAACTAAAAACATCTTATCCAAAACGAAAAATTAATGTTTGGATGCTTCTGCTCTAGATAAATTTTTTCATCAAGGGGCGAGGCTTTGTGCAAACATAAATTGATATTATATTTCCTCATGAAATATACGCGCTTACTATTTTAATATAAAACCAGTGTAGAAATAATAAAAAGGATTTTACACTGAAAATATCAGAGAATTGTCGTTTTATTTTGAATTATAGTTACATTTTATTTTGAATCCTCTTTTTATATCTACTGAGTGGGAAAATGGAGGCAAAAATCCAAGGTTATTAAAATAATAATAATTAATACATGTGGCAAACAATTAAAAAGTTTAAAAGAAAATAGTTTTGGATACTTCCACGAGGACGAAGGAAAAATGCAATGTAAAGAAAATCACCATTTCTTTCAAAATTTTGCTTGCTGTAATGCATTATATGCAAAATTTTAAAATCTGCCGCCTCCGATAACTGGGGCTACGAAAAACCCAGGGGGGAAAAAGTTGCATATAATGCAAAAAATTACATTAAGAAAAAGGAAATCCAGGTTTTCGTTATTTTATAAATATTGATAAGTAATGATTATATTGTCTGGAGACCAATGCCAAGAGAAAAGTAATACGTTTTACCACATAATCATCAATCCATTGGTAATTAGAGTAAACATGATTAAACATGTCAGAAAATATTCTGAAAAAAGTTTAGTAACCCAAATGTAAGATCCGTAGTACTCACCATTGGAAAAATACCGCAGGAGCTGTTTCACTTTCGACATTGTTCAAGGCACTCCGATTCTACAGAAACGATTGTTCCTTTGGCGATGGTTTCAACGCAAAGCGGGCCAGTTGTAAAGAAAACACTGGCCGTCATCTAGGATTAGAAGTAAGTAGCGTTTCCTCCTATCAGTAGCTAAGATCGTCCGAGCATAAGCCAAATGCAGACCGTATAATGACTGTATGGGGGCACCGTTGTGTCGATAACCTGCTATTGTGTCATTGTCCAGCTAAAATAAGCAATTACTTTGCTCCACATCCGGTGTCTCATTAAACGATATAGCTTCAGAATCAACAGGGAGGATTTCAGTGATACATTCACCATAAGAAGTTCTTAAAGTAGATAATTAAAAAGGAATTGTAAACTTTTGTTTTAGGGTGCGATTGAAGCTATTGTGATTGAGGAGCAGGTGACATTGAAGTGCTAATAGAGCTTCATTTAAGGCTATTCATGATATGCACATTAAATTGTTTCGATACGCATGAGTTGTAATCAAATAAAGATATGACTCAAATATAAACATTTTTTAATAACACACTTTTATTAATGTTCAATAAAGTAGGTTTTCTTATTTTAATTATATTCTAATTCTTGATTTAATTTAAATATTATAGCATCTTTGTTCACAAATTTTCAACCAGGTGGCGCCACTAGTAAGGATTCAAAAAATTAATTCCTTTAACTGATAGTTAAATTTTGAAAATATTAAAACGATGTATTCCCGCCAACAAGATACGATACAAAATTTCAAAAATTCCAGCACATTAAGAAATTAATGACAATAGAAATGATTGAAACAATTGATTAGTCGCTCTTATCTTTACAAGCATGAAATGCGTTAAGTTAGGTAAAAGTGTGCAAAGGAAAATTACTTTTTAAGAAAAAGTTAGATTTATATCAGAATAATTAGAAAATTTGAATTTGCTGTTCTTTTTATATACTTTTCTTTCGAAAGAGAAAAAAACTTCAAAGTCTTTATAAACATTATAATAACTTGAAGGTTTTATTTAAAAAAAATCTACAATCACATCTTTTCGAATTTTATCTATGCTAGTAAGATATTTTATCATCGTACAGGTTGGTAAACTTACTATATTTATATTATTAATATTTTACTTTTCGCATTAATCTGTCTTCTGTTATCAGCCTGAAGACAATTATTTTCTTATAGCATTCATTTTATCGCTAGATTGGTTGCTTTTGAAAAGAAGAGAATGGATAAATCCATGGATGATTGAAAGAGATCATAGATTTTATCTTTTAATTGCTTAAAAGAAAAGATCATTTTTAATTTTTCCACCAAAAAAACAGCTCCAGAAAGATATTTAATAAACAACCCTCTTCCTTTTCAGTTTAATAATTGCTGCTGATTTTAATTTGTTAGGAATATACTGTATTTAAACTTTTAGTAAACATTTATAATTTTTGAAAATAATTTGACCTCTTTGGTAGTATGTTTTATGATAAAATAAATCAGTTAGAAAAAATATTTTATGTTTAATTAATACATCAACTATAATTACTTTATTTAAAAATATCTATCTAATGTTTGGCTATATGTATGACAACATTACCTCATGCTTTATTTGTTTTCTATAATTATTATGTGGTAATTTTTTGAAATCCAGGAGCTATCAGGATTCAGAGACTTTTAACTATTCCGGAATGATGAGATAAAGATTAAAATAAATATAATGTTTTCATTTTGAAATTTCATGCTTGTTTGTAACCGAGTGGGTGTTGTTTATAAGTTTATTATGTTTTTTTAAATCCTTCTTTTCCCCTGTTTATATATTATCAGGTTTTCAAGAAACAAATAACTCTCGTAAGTAAAATTAATTTTTTATATAAGTTTGACAGAAAATAACATGTGCAAAAAATGCATAACCTAATGTTTGTAAAGTAATCCAACAACAGTAATTTACAATTTGTAATATAATTATTTCAAGAATAGATTTGTTAAAATACAATGAAACTCCCATATATGACTTCCATAATTCAAAAATTTGTGTTTGAAAATCTTTTTCATGAATCATGAAACATAGAAAAACAATTTATATACATCGATTAAAATTTATGTATATAGAAGAAAAATTTCGCTTAAGAATTATGCATACCGATTGTAGTAAAAAAAAAAAAAAAAAAAAAAAATTAAAAAAGGGGGGGGGGAAACCCTGGCATACCGATTATGAAAGAAATTGCAATAAACTTTGTTGATTTGTAGATATGTTATTTTTAAATTTTTTTCTGCAAATCCCTTTCCTAATTTGGAATGAGAATTTTATTTTAAATTTAATTTAGTGTTGAAATAAGCATGGTCCCATATGGAAAATGTGGTCTGAAGTAGAAGTTTATAATGGTAAAAGATATAGAGGACGGGATGAAAAATAAAGAAGCGGCTAAAAAGAATGAAATCTCGAAAAGTTCTACATAAACAATTTTGGAAAAAAAAATTGCTGTTTTTGTGCACTTCTTTCAAAAGAAAAAAAAAAAATCTTTGATAGTTGAATTCCTTATTTTACCGAAAAACTAATTATGCATAGTTATTTTCAGAAAAAAGAATGCAATACATATTTCAATGTACAGAAAAAATTATGCATAGAATTTCTTCCAGTGATCTTCGAGTTCGAAGTAAAGATTTGACGGATACGGAAGTATCAATTTAAAGCTTCATAACTCATTCAGATTTGGTTGCAGAAGAGTTGAACTCGCTTTGTTTAAAATATAGTGAGTCAAGAATATTTTAATATATGACTTATAGAACCAGGAGGAAGGAATTGTGAAAATATTTAGATTACATGAGCTTTTCAGGAACATATTGGTTGAAACAATATGAAATATGATTCTTTACGTCATTTTGACCGTTTTTCTATTGAAAGTATGTGCCTATCGCAAATGGTTTACAAATTACCTATTGCACCATGATTAGAGAATATACTTAAAACCCATCTAAACTTATTTGTAATGACAAATCATTAGGACTTAATATTATAAATTATATTATATATAGAGAGAGAGAATTGAAATAAAGCTCTTTGTGTCTGGATGCCAATCCATTTGAAGTTGGAATAAAGTCATAGAATAGAAGATTTGAGCCAAATTACTCGACTAATGGTGATTTTTTTTAAATTTCATCCTTCTCTAACCTAAAAGTAAATTTTTTTGCACAGATATGAATGAATACCTTCTACTCATTACTGGTAATCGATAATTTTCTCACGTTGGGTAACAGCACAGGGAGATAGTGCTATTAAAATGAACAGAAAAAATTTGCAAGCTTATCATTTCATAGGATCTTTTAATATTTTTTTTCAGAAATGAAACTATTTTATGAGTTTTCAATTAAGGCAAATTGCTTTGGGTTAAAATATTAAGGGAGAAAAACTTTTAAGTCTGTGCATTTTCCACCAATAATACAGTTTCTGGAAAAACAAATTCATTTATGCTGATATTTTAAAATAAAAATAAAATAAAATTTGAACTCTACATTTGAACCTGAATATCCATTATTCTTTAATAATTTTGTTTCAAAATTCAGGTTAGAAAGTAGTGTAAAAGAATTGGCTGCCAATAAATTTTTTAAATGCCAGTACTTTAGGAAACGACAAATAAAGTTCTAGAAACCGATGCCATATTTTTAGCTCATGAGATGAGAATATCCCACAGATAGTTTTCCTGATAGTTAAATGAAGTCATCAACCTCAGTTACAATAGGTTTTTCGAAACAAAGACAGACACGCCTATCAGTTTTGTAATGGCAAACACAAAGTAGAGGATGCTGTGGCTTTAATCTCATTGCATGTCATTTTTCTCATCTATTGTATTTAACACGATAGTTAGCAGCAGATAATTGTAGAGCACAAATTATCCGAACTAAAGATTCAGAGGAGTGCAGCAAGAACGGTGAAATGCTATGATTGCTTTACTTTTTATAATATATTGTTGAAGTTAAAATTGAAGGTGTAGGTATTAAAAAGCAGGAAGGCAAACTGAGCTTCAGGCAAAATTTACCACAACATAATTGATTCAAATCCTACATGACAGACCGACTTGACTGTAATGAATCTTCAGAATATAAATACTATTAAAAATAAGGACATATTTCTTCTTTAAATTGAATTAAAAAAATAACGTATTCAGTTATATCAGTGTGTGCAATAACCGATTTCCCAGACTATGATGAAAATACTGACAAAGCTCAATAAAACATCTGTGGCGTGGTTATAATAGAAATTATCGCAATAAGAGGCTCAGTGAAAATAGCTAAAAGATTTTACAACTTAATTACTTTTTACTACTTCAGATAAAAATTATATGAAGGAGTAATTGCACATTGAGAGTATTCAGTATTTGGATCAATTCATTTTCTTTTGTCCGCATTTTTTTGAGGGCGTTAAGGCAAATCATCAAATTTTCCCGAAAATTCTCATTAGGATGATCATCTCAAAATCTAGAAATATTTTTCTTATTATTGATTCATGCATATACCTTTTTATTAGTACTATCATTATTTGGATGATTGTAATTACAAGACTAACCAAATTAAATCTGGATATATTTAAAATTCAATTGAAATTATCTTTGTAATTGATCAAGTACTTTTACTTTGTGAGGAATCAAAATATCTCACATGTCGTTCACAAAATTCTATACCGGCTTAACAAATCTGGTTAGAATTTAAATTATCTCTCTTTCGTTGTATCACATCTAAGAAAAGAAAAAACAACCTGTTTTCTTTAGAGTTTCATCGAATTCCGGTTGATGTTCATAAAAGAGGTCGGTTTAAAAGCTATTACAACATCAACTTGCATTTCTCATTCAAAACATGTTTTAACACTCGATTGACGAGACGTCTCGGAAGAGCTGGGCCAAACAAACTGCGATCCTTTACTCCGGAGTAGTCTCGAATTCGAATGAAAAGTCTGAGGAAGTGCTACTTTAGTTTTCTATTTATTTATTACTAAATAGTTCTTTTGGAAAAAAAAAGCTAATAATATTTAATTTTTCTAAAAAGTTAACTTTAAATGAATTCTTGTTCACAATCTTTACTACGCACAGAAAATTGGATCATCCTAATATGTCCAATATAAATATAGAATAAAATGTCTAAATAAAAAAAAAATGGCTAATTACATAATTTCTGATTCTTTGCTTTTTCCTGTTTTCTTTGCATTATCTAATAACTATTTTAATACTTCTGATTTTATTTAGTTATTTATTTAACTTTTGGGATTTGGTTCAGAATATATAGCACTAGCAGTTGAAACAGAAAATGGAATTAGCCTAAAATGTCTAATGTAAAAAATTAACCATAAAGACAAAATATTAAAAACTTTTTTCCCTGCTTTCTGTAATTTCTTAATAACTAATAGTTTTTTCTTAATGACTAACTATTATACTAAATTTATTTAGTTATTTATTTTAGATTTTCTCCAAGGCAGAGTCCGGAATGAAATTCAGAAAATTCCATCTCTTGAATCAATACATGTAAAAACATATTTCAGCTCACTTGATAGGCAATGAAAATTATAAAATTGTTCTACAGAGTAAAAATTAAGTAATATTTTTAATTAGAAACTTCATAAATTTCGAAAAGTTAGCTTGCAGATCTCGCAAAATACATATGATAAAAAATATATCCATAGAATTCTATCAGTTCACATCCACAATTTATTCCTTTTTTAGAGAGTTAAGATTCTTCTTTCTAGTTTTTTTAAGGAATATTTTTGAAATTGCATCAAATTTTATTGCTATAGGAAATGTATTGCATCAAAACCTTTCCACTCGATTTCCGATCGAAAATGCTGTTTCAAATAATAAACGCAATAAACATTTCATTTCCTCTTGTAAAATCTATTCTATGCAACGTAAGTTGGTTTAAGAGTTATAGAAGCTTCATGTAGAAAAAGTAAAACATTACACGTTTTAACAGTCATTCAACAATGATATTGTACTAAGAATGTACAAATACGCTCATTTAGAAGAAAATTTAATTGTATTAAACCAAAAAAATGCGTTGAGAAATTTAGATATGAATTTAATTCAAAGTTAAATCGTAGTATTTTCAAAATAAAAAAGGTGTTTAAATTTCTAAATAACTTAAAATTTCTTTCACGATTATATCAAATCGACGAAATTAATTTAACCTTACATTAAAGAGATATAATGAAAAAAAATGTAATTTTAAATAATTGTGAACTTTGACTTAACAGTTTTTCTATCGCTATCAACCAGAAATAACTATCCGCAGAAAAAAAGCAATTATTAATATTATTCCAAAATGATTTCGCAGAAGGATTCTTAAATTTAAACGTATTGTTATAACATCAATTTTTACCATTCTGTTAGCAAACTATATCTGCAATTGATTATTATTCATTGAAATTTCAAAAGAACCTCCGTTTAAGAATTTTTTTTTTTCTCTCAAAGACGTTTTTCGCTTGAAAAAGAAAACACTATCGAAAATAGAAAAAAAAAATCCAACTAAATACTTCGAACCCTCAGAAATGGAATTTGCCACAAAAGTATAATAATAACAACATCTTTTTCTTAACGCTGTAATTAATGCTGTATTGGCCTGGTGGTGAATTCTGAACTTTGGATTAAGAGGTCCAGATTTGTGACCCGAGTCCACTAAAGAATATCCATGCGTGAGAGTCTAGCGTATTTTATATCTGTCTATGAAAATCAAATGTTTTTCCGCTGGTAAGGTATGGAAATTTGGAAAGAAACTGACGACTCGCACTGCGGTTTAAACGAAGAGGTCTACCCTCCAACAGTCCTCGTGTTAATTCGAATCGGGATGTCAATACAACCAAAACTATTCTGGCAGTGATTTCTTCATTCAATTAAAATATTCTACCATTATCTCGATGTTTTCCGACCTTTATTATTAGTTACTTTATTTTATCTACTTTTATTAAAAACTTCTGATTTTTTTTTATTTCATATCATTACTAAGTGCACTTTCCTCCCTTTAATGTGAGAATAATTTTCAGACTAATGGTTTCAGTGCATGCTGGTCTCCGTATCATAACAAGATGATTATGATGTTTTCTCTGAGAAAAAAAGTAGTTTTCAATTTGCATCATTTTTTATGACTATTCAATGATAAGCAGGTAGATATCACCAAGCGCGATCCAAATCGCATTTAGAAATTATGCATTAACGTTAAGATGTGTGTCAGGAAAGGATAATCTTACTATCTTGGAAGATTTGATGCTTCGAGTTAATAAGCATGAGTTTTTTCATCGCAACCTACTTTCGACTGATAAACAAGGAAACAAAATAACTAAAAATTGAAAAGTATTTCCGGCATACATACAATGCAAAGAAAAGATGAATGATTTGATTTCATTAAAATTATGAACATCAAATTCAAAGATTTCTGTACATATTCATTCATAAATAAATACCAGAATTGTTTTGATTTAAAAAAAAAGGAACTGACGTCAGACTTTCAATGAATATAATATCTGCAACTTTAGCAATCATCTGGCATTTGAATTATTCATTATTTAAGGGGAAAAAAAACTTGAAAGAAGTTTTTATTTGATTTAATTGAACAATCAAATAATAAGAGATGGGCATATTTTTAATTATGGTAAAGGAGATAACCTTAAATCAATATATCCCGTCACAAATAAAATTTTATCAATCCGCCTCATGAAAGGCATTTCTCACATTTCGACTAAACATTAAAGAGCAACTTCGATGACTCCTTTAATTGTTTTGAAACTATCAAATATATGAATCACAATTCATGATTTCAGACGATTACAAACTAGAACTAATCTAATGCATATCATGAAATTTGAAGACAAATAGAAATCACAAATTTTAAACTTTCATTTCCAAAATATTTTAAAGAGCGTGATATCGTATATTAAAAGATTCAAAATAGATGAGAATATTATTAAAAATCAAATACATGCATTTGTATTATTCTTAAAATAGTGTGTGGCAAGGATGGTGAAAGAGCAGTGAATATAACAAAATTTTTAAAAGAAATTTCAAGGCAGGTAGGTATTTTGAGATTGAATGGTGCAAGAGCCAAATATGGCTATACTGCGTCAGACATATGGTATTAAAAAATATGTCAAGTACAATTTAGTCGTACAATTTAAAATTACAAATTCTCGTAATAAAATGAAAGACAAATAATGAATAGTATCAAAAGAAATTTCAAATATTAATACAAAAATAACAACTTTTTCTTTGAAAAATATAAAAATGTGGGCTACTACTCGCATATATACTGCAATATTGCTATGATACAGTATACTAAACGCATGAAAGAAGATTTCAGAATTTAAAATTGAGGAATATGAAATCAAAATGTAACAAGGAATTCAAACTTACCACGGTTGTAAACTTCATTATTATACATGTCATCATCTTCTATGTCCTCTTCGTCTTCTTCAGGAATGACTTCCAGTTCTTTGTCTTCTGGATAGTAAATGTAACGGCGCGGATCATTAACATATTGGGCACTATTATCGATAAATTCAACATCTTCATACTGGGGAGTATCGGTATGCTGTACCAGATATTCTTCTTCGTCACTTGGATAATCTGGAGATGGTATATCGGGATCATTCGGATGTTCGACTTCATATTCTTCGTTGACAGAGCTGTAATTGTCTTCTGACATCGCTTCCAAATAATCTTCCGGAAAAGTAGCTTTATGAACTACAAAGTCATGCGAATCATAATCAGATTCGGCATATTTTTCTGAGAGGCTGTCTTCTTCTTTAGTAATTTCTTTCACCACGCAAGTTTGAGTTGTATCAATGTTTTTCGACTCATTATGTTCATTGGGTTCCAGCTGAATGTTTTTCAGGGGAACAGTTGCGGCTTTACTAAATTCCATTTGGGATAACTTGTCTTTGCATTGCCCAAATGTTCTATTAGATGCATTAACAACTTCCTTTTTGTTTTCGAATACCTTTTTATTTTCCTGAACAAGTGAGTCTTTCGATTTAGAACCTGAAATTCCGTGTCCATTGGCCATGTCAGAGACAGTTTTTGATGACGATACTCTATTCACTTTGTTGAAAACCGATTCATTTTGTGAATGCGCAGGATTCTTTTCTGATGAAGACAAGCTGTTTACTTTGCCGAAAACTGATTCACTTTGCGAAACTGAAGAGTTTTCCGAATCAAAGAACTTCCTGGAAGTATTCAGAGTCTGAGAAGATAGGTTGGATTTTGAGTGAGGCAAAAGTTTGCTATTCCCCGGAACTTCATTGTTTGTAGAATCAGTCTGATCCGATTCACCAAATTCTAAAGATGGATTAAAACTGCTAAGAAGGGATTGTTTCTTTGTATTGTCAGATCCTACAGATTTCTGTGAAACAGAAACTATCTGTTCAGTTCTTGTCACACCACTATCATACCCTGATAGTCTCATGTGAGAGGTTTGGTAAATGACAGAACCTAAATTATTTCTGAATTTATTGTCATTAGTGACAGTACTCTGAGAAGTAGTTGAGAACTTTGTCTTAGTTTCCGAGACATTTTTGACGTTTCGCGAAGAGCAAAGATCTTTTACACTGCTGAGAATATTATCAACACTAGGTGCGGATTTATTCACTTTTGAGTTTGCCTTACTTTCGTACTTTTCACCCCCAAAAGAATGAGATTTGGCAAGTCCATTTGTTTTTTGTGGATTATATTTTGACCCGCTATGAATAACATCCACTTGATCTACTTGGCTTTGAAAGAATCGTAAGCTTTCTTTAAATCCACTGCTACGATCGCCGCCATTCTGAAGTGTGCTTGAAGCCATTTTGTGAACTTGGACAATCGGAGTAGTGTCAACAGTAGAACAGTCGTCACCAAAGGAAGATCTCAAGGATCTCTGAAAATGAGAAAACAAAAATGAATATTATCGCTTCTAGACTGAAAAGTATTGATTAACACAAAAGCATCAAATATATTTGAGAATTGAATTTTTTTTGGTTATATAATCTGCGATATTTTTATTAATATCCAATTGAATCAGTGACGTCACAATCTTATAAAAATGCAATCTTGCATGTCGATAAATATATAACTGCACATTTTATTATGCTGAAATGTGATGTCACGTTCATCTGCAAGACGCGAAATGGATTCTAGAATGAAATTTACATTGCGCGTTCGACTCATAACGTGAACATGAAATGATTAAAACTTGTGTGAAATAAAGAAATTATTAATATTATTATTTTTCAGAAGCCGAAACAGTCCTTGCAATGGCATCAATACAAATTACAATTCAATAGAAAAAATTATATAAAAAAAGCTACAAATATTATAGAAACTTTGAGAAGTATTAATTAAATAAAAATACACACATTATTAACAGTATCAAAAATCTGAACCTGTACTCATTTTTATTGAAATTTCAGCATAAAAAGAAAGAATAGCCATCATATTTAGAATATATTTGTGTTTTCAAAGAACTGATAGGCCTAGCTTCAAATGTATTACGAAATTGAAATATCTTTATTTTCAGTTTTAAAAAAAGAATAATTTTTATTTTATTCACACAATTAAGAACAGACAGGTTTGCTTCGGCATAAAATCCAGAGGAAAGATCTTTGAAAAATAAATTATGGTAGACATGCTAACCGGTCTGCTTCTTGTCGTCCTTGTAAGTTTAATGTTACACACAAATTCTCAAATGAGTTCAGATTTCTTAAGCATTCTTCACAAAGTGCTTATGATCTGCTTTACAATTAGGTAAACAAAACATTATACGTGAAAAATTATAACTTTTAAAGATATACTGTTTCACATTTTATACTTCTCATCTGGTAACAATTCATTAATGCACAACAGATTTATGCGACATCAACCGTAGTGTATATATTTACAATTATAATATAAATTAGTAATTGTTCTAGAAAAAGGGAATTTCATTATTAAAAAAGAAGGAGAGACAGCATTATATTAACAAATAAGTAAAAGAAGGGGGGAGGGGAGAAAATAAAGTGAAATACACAGTGAATTTTTTTTCATTGTGCATCTTCGACGAGTGAAATGACAAAAAACATCTTTTAAAAAATTCCTTTTTCACGAAAAATATATCACGATATTCATTCCATCATCATTTATTTCTGGTTTGTTTTAGTTGTATCAGATTTAAATTAATATAAACTGATTTTTTTTTTTTTTATAGATATTTTAATTTTAAGTTTTTTTTTTTTTGTTTTTTTTTTTTTTTTTTTGATCGGAAGGAAAAATTGTGGGAAGAAAATGGTATAATCAGTGAGAAAAAAATTATGATGTCTGTTTTTTAAAGTTTAATGTGTAGTGAAAAAAATTGTACAAAATTCTGAAAGTTAATTTGTGTGTTTTCAGCAGCTGAATACCGAAGAAGTGAGAATCTAGTTACCTTAGGGGAATCCTCTCTATTTTTTCCTCAATCAAAATGTAAAGAAATAAAATTATTTAATGCAGTATTACTCCACAATTACACTTTTTAAGGGACCAAATGAATAGCAATGAAAACCTGAACCAAGCATAAACTGCGGGAAATTACTTTCATTAATTAACACTTTAAATTGATATCAGGAGCTCAAAAGTGTATTTTAGAAGAGTAAAATGTTAAAGATGTACTTAAAAGTGGAGTAACACTGTATTTTCAGTACTGAAGAATAATTAGAACTGATTATCATAAAAATTATTATTACGATATCCATTTGCAATTGTTATTTTATAAGAACATCACATGCTTTTATTGCATTTTATTTGCTCCATGTTTGCAAAAATGGAATAATGTATTCTATTTTACATTCATTTCTTGATGCACTAGAAATCTGAAATTTTGCTCATTTGTGAGGTTTTGATGACAATGGCATATTTCAATATTTTCATATCTTAATTATTAATTAAATTTTTATTAATTTAAAGCTTTGATTTTTTTTCCAAATCAAGGACATTTCCCCTCCTCCCATATATTAAAAAGCACCCAAAGCAATTTCTTACCAGAATTCGCTTCAGAAACAATTCTTCGCAACCATCGTGTGGATTAAATAATAATCCAGCCAATCATTAACAACGTTCTATTAGACATTGCTTTTTATAAACTTGATTATATTTACATTTTCCGAATGAATAAATATTTACCTTTATCATTCAACTTCATAGAAATTAAACAAAAAATATAATATTTACACTAATTATTTCGCAAAATTACGCAACATTGAGCATATTTAATATTTATAGTACGCTAATTATTTCTAAAACTACCCACAGCTCTGCGCGTATTTCGTAGAAATTCAGTATTTAGTATTTATAGATCCGTAATACTATAAAAAAATATAGAAATCTTTATTTATAATATTCAGCATCCTTATTATTTCAATTTATCATCATTAAATTAATGATATTATTCTCATTTTCAAATTGTTTTAAACTTGAATGAGAAATGTTTTTAAAATTCAGACACCTCCACTTCAATAAATTTGGACTTTAAACTGGGTTGTACTCGATTTTTTCATTTGCATATAACTTTTATCTTATGAATTACATACTACTATTATATAACATTACATTCTATTAATATCAGAAATTTTAAAACCAATAAATCCCTTAATTCATTTAAATATATGCAGCGGCTAAATGCCTGTTATTAGTATTATTTAGCTGGCTACATAGTGTCTATCTGTATTCTTATATTTTTTTCTACAACTAAAAATATTTCGATCGATATTATAACTAGAAAACATATGCTGACCTATTCAAAAATGACAAAAGAAATTATAACATCACCATATTGTTTAACCTAAAAGTATTAAAACAATAAACAGTAATTTTTAAAAATATTTAACTAATTGAATTTATAATAGGATTTTGAGGTTTCATCTATCTATATGGATTTTAAGAATTTAATTTTAAAAACTGTCGATGAAGAACAATTATATTGGGTTGTTCGGAAAGTAATTTCGTTTTTTTTTGTTTTTTTTTTTTTTTTGTGGAAATGAAAGACAGTTTTCGTATAATAAACAAATACTTTATTAAATTATATATTGGCCGTTCTGGTCCAACACCTTTTGCCATCTTTCTGGTAGTAGCATAATTCCACGCTCATAAAATGTTTGGCCTTTGCTGCCAAAAAACTGATCGAGGTGGTTTTTGACCTCCTCATTTGAGGTGAAGGTTTTACCGTCTAAAAAATTTAGCGAACCAGTTCTGGCACTGGCATACTGTCAACACACCTTCTCCATACACATCGGCACATTTCTTTCTGGCCTGAACAGCATTTTTACCCTTTCTGTAGTAAAACAGTAAGATATGTCGAAAATGCTGCTTATCGCTCTCCATATTTAAAACAGCACCAACCAAAAACTACTGCGTAGAATTAATTGGAATTTTTCACACACAAGCCTTGCTATATGAGTTCTCAAAGCATATAAAAATTATATGGCTTATATGTGAAGTTGGGTGCAAAAAAATACAATTAAATCTTCTGTCGGGAAAAAACGAAATTACTTTCCGAACAACCCAATACTTGGTTCATCCCAAGTTTTGAATATAAAGAAATTCTTCAAAGAGTGAAATAAAAAAATATCGTAAAGAAGATCCATTTTTTTTTAAATATTTCACTCTTTTTTAGGATATTATTAATTTTAAACTGAATTTTACTTTAATGAAAAATTTTATTGCAGCGACAATTTTTACTCTCATTTCATTATATTATACATCTAATTAACTTAGTCCAAATATTACCAAAAGTAGTTGAAAACTAAAACATTCAAAATTATGCATACGAAAATCAATAATAATGTTTCCAACAAGCATATATAAAACTTGTATGTAATTGCATGCCACATGCCTTGTATAATTATTACTGCAGCAATAAAATATATTGCTATTAGAAAACTGTGTCCGAAGACTTATTAGAAATAGCACATAAATAGCACAAAAGAGCATTTTGTGGAATAATTTAAAAAAAAAAAAATCTTAACTTCCATCGATTAGAAAAACGAAAATTAGAAAGGAGACGAGTTCAATTGATAATATTCATTAATTAATTTAATCAAGCTTTAAAAATAGTGTTCTGAGTAACATCTTAAGAAGTCTCTTCAATTTATTTCAATGAAATATTTAAGCTGAGGAACGTGACATTTCGTAAATTGATGTTTTAAATCGCAGTTCCATACCTTGATTTCATTAAAGAAAAAGAAGAGATCGAATGTTTCTTCTTTTTTTTTTAACGTGAAAAGTAACCACATGTATAGGAAAAGAAACTATAGTGAAAATAAATAAAGCAATTAAAGCACTTGAAAATTTTCGATTCAGATTTGCAAAATAAAAACAAAAGTTGGCGCATAATTTCTGAATTCAGATGACAAAACATCATAAGTCAGTTTTTTTTTTTATTTTTTTTATTTTACGTGAGAGCAACAACTAAGTTATTTTTCATAAAGTCTAGAATAATAAGACGACACAAAAAATAACTAAATTGTTTTAAATGAGAAAATGTTTTACCAATGTTACATACAACATTTTGCCACCTTCTAAATGTTACAGATTGATTTTCTAGAATGTGAAAAATCAAATTTTTGAGAAAAATTACTTATAAAAAATTTTTCAATCTGAGCGCAGATTGATAACTAAATTTAAAAGACATTTTAAATCAAAAATAATATTACCATCCAGCGTCGTAAAGTGCACACAACAGTTTCATAATTGCAAAACAAAATATCCAGGACAGGCATGCTTTCTTGAAATTGAATTATATATGCTTCAAGAATTCTTTTTTTTTTTTTACATAAAAGTCTCTTTATGTCCGAATTTCGTAAAACTTTCCTGCTGTTTTATCACAAAAATAAACAATCTTCTAACTATTTCTTCAAGTTTTTTGAGAAAACGCACATATTTGCATGTCATAACACTGAAAACAATAGTGAATAGAATAATTTCATCACCGTTGCGTGTTACAATCAGCCAGACAAATAATCCAAGCGAATCTTCAGAGCAAGGTGTGATAATGATTCTCTGTAATTCTACCCTCCAGTCAATATAGTCACTGCAATATTCACAAGAGAAACTTAATCTCAGATGGATGTGAAGTTTCAACACAAATTCGCACGCAAAGATCTATGTTCTCGCTACCAACATTCACACTGGCATTTGTGATCAAACCTACTAAGACGTCCAAGTTTTCGCCGGCTTCTTATGATGATCTACAGAAAAGGAATGTCTCGCTTCAGATGATGCCAAGTACTTAAGATGGTTGGTATCCGATCCGACTCGCGCCTTCGAGGCAAAGCGAAGAAGATCTTTAGAGACCAGAAAGGATGAGTCTGGAAGAGTCTTTTGGAAATCTACGTCTACAGAAGAATTTGGGAAACGCTATAATTATTGGAGTGCATTGGAGCATAGTCCCCAAGATATTCAAAGCCGAAACGAGCATTCGGTATTTTTTCTTCTTTTTTATCTTTTGTTTTATACTTTCCCAACCATGCCTTCGACCTTTAAAAACATATTAATTGAAGCATGAAAAGTCAAACCCTTCCGCTACAATGAAGGAGAATTTGCGAAAGCAGAATAATGGGATGATTACAGGAAAGGTGAAAAAGTACACCTTTTAATCGGAAGATGGGAATATTCAATGCTGTCAAATGTACAAAGCATTTTTTCTTTGTTAGACTTACAGGAAATAAAATGATGGAGTTTTGCTTGTCGCAAATATAAATGCAAAGCTTTGAGTTTTAATTAAAAAATCTTATTAGAGTAAAAAAAAATCGACCTATGAGTATAATTTATTTGCATCAATAAACGAAAAATTGCGAAATGAAAGGAAAATTTAAGATTTAAATTTAGAAAAATTCAATGTATATAAAGATATTTGACTTCCCCCCCATTTATAAATAGAGACAGTCAAAAAACATTTAATGTAGTTTAATAAGATTAGAAAATTTTTTGTATTCCTTTTCCAAGAAAATTGCCGTTAATTAGTTTTAATAGAGGTGGCTTAAAAAAAACCGGAAAATTTAATAAACATAATCCAGTTAAGTTCTCTCTGCTTCCTTAAATCAATCTTTTTCATTCCTTAAGATTCTCCTTTTTTCTTTACGTTTTCATAAGCAATTATTCAAAAAGCATACATTTTTAGATATAAAGAAAAATCTATCCTCTAAATCAAACTTTTTCCTATTTCTCTATTTCACACACAAGAAATTTTTTGACAGGGTGCTGAAAAAATAACAATCCCTTTTCTTTTGCATCTATAATTTGTATGCAGCGGCGGTCAAAACCGTAAAAATCATAAATGCTTTTCATAAAAAAATTTACTAATTAACGTAATTTTATGAGCCCTAGAATATTTTATATTTTTCTCTTTGCTATTTTCCGTTGTGCAATGACGGCATTTCTTTTCCCACCTGATGTTCATTGGATTTCATAATTATATTGGCCTGGTGCATTTCATATGCACCATGTCAACATGAATGATTCCATTTTGACCAATATTCATGTATTTTTCCAAGCAATCTAAATATTTCATGTAATTGCATGCTGTATAGCTCACGAAGAAAAGAAGTTAAGAGTTAAAGGTCTTTACGGACTTTTATCTAACTCGATTTATTTCATTTTTATTCGCTTTCTGATGCGCTAAAGTTTTCAAACTTCGTACTTCAACGTGTTGTCGATAACAATGTTCTATTTTAATATTTTCAGAGCTGACTCATCAACTATTAATGTTAATTCAATAAAAATTTAATTTCATGCGTAATACGATAAGGAATTTGACAAAAACTGATTATATAATTCCATAATATTTATAAAAATATATTAAAAAGCAATTTAATTCTCAATGCACTAATAAAAGTATGTTTTTAATAAATTTATTATTTAATGAATGAAAGCGTTTTAGATATGTAAAGAAGTAAAATATATCTAAGAACAATTCGATTTCAACAATTTGCATAATTCCAATCTCCTAAAAATAATTTTAATTGTTCACCGATGAAATAATTTAGTCATTGATTGAAAATAATTGTTTATATCTGAGAGAACATTACGAAATTTAAGCTTCCAACAGAAATGAATTAAAATTGATTCTATATTTGAAATTTGTCTGTGACAAAAACTAGGTTTCTCTTATACGCAATCTTCCAATAAATAAAAATAAAACAGGAGAAATAATTTTTCTAAAGAATGAAGAAGATTGAAATAAAATTCGAGGCTATCATACATTGTCCCCATTATTGAGTTCGAGCAGCATGAGTTTCCTTATATACAATAGGAAAAATGATTGTCAGCAACACTCACTCCGCCTTAACTGACCCGGATTTTTCAGTAAGAAAAAGATTTAATATTGTTCCCTATGCTCTAATGCAAACATTCCATTGTATATTGTGAGGAAATGAATCATTACCAGAAACAAACAGCCCTTTCTTTTAATATAACTGAGGCAATTACTGGATTTGTTTAGCTACTTTTTTTGCCAATAAAACTTATGATTTATGAATTCTTTCCAATGTACAAATGGTAGTGTCAGATTGTGGAAATACCCAATGAACTTAAATACATTTTGAGAAATTATAACAGTTATAAAATCCAAATGCGAAATCACGATAGACTTTAGTGAAAATGGATCAATTTCACTAAAGGTCATATGTGTAAAAAAACTCGAAATCTATTTAGAGATTTTTCTTCAAACCTTTAGAAAAGGTGAAAAATTTTTTTAAAAAAAATTTAGTTACTTTTATAAAATGGCCCAAAGAGAATGTCAATGGATGGTAAATTAATTTCCGTTCATAAATAAAATTATTGCTCACATTGATAGCACTTTCAAGCATGTAACAAATTTTGTATAATATATAAAAAACAAAAGCGGTGAATCTTTTTCTATTGCAGAATTTATAACCACCCAGTACAGCCATATTGAACTATTATAATGTAAAACGTTTTATAAAACACAGTCGATTAAAATATTCCTTCCCCAATAAAGAAAAATACCTAACTATATTGGTACGATATCATACGGCATTCAGATAATTGAACATTTTGGGAAGATATCGTGAAACAAATTACATTAATAAGACTTAAATAAGTGAGTCAGTCTAACCTATTTTTAATTACGACACAAAAAAAAAAACAAATTCGATATATACTGTATCAAAAATAAACAGAGCAGCCCACTGAATTTGAAAACAAGAAACAAAGTCTTTCTTTGAATCTCATCAAGGCAATTACTAAAAATAAGATAATTTATGACGATGATAACAGGATGATAATATATTAAAATATCCAGCAGATTTACAAACATTTCGACGAAATTATATCAGTTATCAAATTAACTTTATCAATTTTAATTTATCTATTTCATCAAAGAAACGAATCGCCGAGTGAATAATTTGCGAAAACATAATTATGAGATTTATTGATACTAATTGGGAAAATAATTTAAAGTTTCGATATTAGGTGTAAAATGATTTGTCCTTACGCTTTGACTGAGTTACGGGATTGTGAGCAAATGTTTGTCCTTGACCGTAAAAATGACGCATTTCGTTTCCAGCTGCAAGAAACGCACTCTTTCCAGACTACTTGGCATTCAAGAACAAAAATGTCCATACGGGAAAAGACTGCACGTGAGCAGGCGAGAGGGGTTATTTCGGATTGCGCAAAAACGTGTTTGACATATTTCTCTCAGACATCTCCCATACGCGAGTTTCCTTTTTAGGATTTATGTGATGAAATAAATGTACTGGCTATTCAAATGAGCTGGCTCATTTTTAATCTTTTGACGGGGGAAACACTCGTAAAATGTTAGGTACATATGAGGTGAGAGGTAACAGATAAAATGATGCTAAAGTTTCCTGTCCTTGGTTTTATAACTTGTTGGATTAACCATACTGAGCTGAGCTGAATTATTTAAAATGCTTCAAAAATACAATCCTCCCACTTATGGTTATCTTTTAATGTATATATGTAATAAAGACCAGCAGGAATTTTCCCCCTCACCCTTTTTGTATATTTATGCGATATGATAAAAACGCATGCATTATGGCGCGTTTTGTGTTCATCTTCGTTATAAAGAAAATTGAATACGGTTCTAATACTTCCACCATCTGACTGATCTGCACCAAAAAAATGATAAGTATCTACAATTTTGGTGTCAAGATCACATACCAAATTTCAATCATGTAGCTTGTTGCGAATCTATTGCAGACCCATAAAACTCTAGAGAGATAATCGACCTATTGACTGATTAAATTCCAATTTCGTCAAATATTTATAATTTTAGCAATAAAACAATACGTCAAATTTCCCATCTACCTCCTTGAGTGTTTGAGTTATCATATTTGCATGAGTAGTGGAGGACAAACAGTCAGTTTTCACATAGAGATTTCGTCTAAAGTTTAATAGAAATCTACTATTTTGGCGTAACTACTGGATATCGAATTTCATCCGTCTAATTAGTTGCGTTTTGGGAATTTCATCCGTTTAATTAGTTGCGTTTTGGGAATTTCATCCGTCTAATTAGCTGCGTTTTGGGAATTTCATCCGTCTAATTAGCTGCGTTTTGGGAATTTCATTCGTCTAATTAGTTGCGTATTGATCTCACAAACAGATTGACAGGCAAACATAATCCAAAAAATATTTTTTTTTCGGGCTCAGGGAAGGTTGCCACATGGAGATTCTCGTTCATTAAAATCATTATTCATTCATTCATTAAAATCTCGAGGTCAAATTTTTGATCATTGCAATGCATTCTGTTTGTGTATTAGAAAGTAAAAACGAATAAAATCTTTCAATAGGCACAACCGTTTAATATTGAAATTGTTTCCCAATTAATTTTCTCTTCGTGAACAGGTTTTTTTAAAGCTTGACTTGCTTAACTAAAAGATTACCACGGATTTGATTGGATAAAAAGAATATTCTTTGGACTATATTTTTAATGTTTCTTATAATTTCAGTTATGAGGTGAAAGAATTCTAAATTCAGATGTAAAAGGCTAAATTAAATAGACGAAATCGATAAACTGTAAATGCAAGAAATAAAACAAAAAAAAGGTTTAAATTCAACTATTTACTTATGAAAACTACTTTAAAGTATCAAATAAATAAAGCAAATAAATGTTTAATATATTTAGTTGTATTTGGTTAAATGGCTAGATTCTTTAAAAAAATTTTTTTAATGAAATATACAAACATATACTTAGCACGTTGAAGTAGGCATTACCATCGGCAGAATTTAGAGCAACTCCCGGTAGATTTTGGAGTAATATAGATTTAACAATCAATCAGTGAGAAAGACAATAAAATCGGACTTTCATTGCTGAAGAGAAAGTTCAGACACTATGAAAGACAGCGACAGTAAGAGCCAATAAGAGAAACTCAATGGTTATCCATTGAAACTCCATATGGTCTGAAGAAGTTTTTTCTGTCCAATAAAATCCACTCCAATAAATCCATAATCTTAAATATAAGCAATTTAAACTTAAAAAAAAAACGTGATAATCACAAAGAAGAAACTGATTAGGAACAGCTTTTATTATCATACAGTTGTACCTATAGAAAGATTTTATAGCTTTTCGCACTTTTCTAACTTGTATTTAAATGAAGTCAAAGTTACCACTAATACTTTTAATAAGGACAGTTATTAATTTAAATTCCCATTCCGTTTTGAATGTGATGAATGCTGTTTTGAAGATGTTATGAATGCGCATCGATGATAAAAAGATCTTTGTGTTCAGAAGCTGAGAAATGAACATTTTATTTCAGCAAATAAAAGATTTAGGAACAAATATAAATACTCTTAAATTCATTGTAAAATTTCAAGAATAATTAAATGAATAATCGTAACCTAAGTTCATTTGTACGGTACCAAAAGAGGAATCTGAAGAGCAATTAAATAGTTATAAATTTTGTCCACTTAAGAACTTTGGGACAGACACCTGCCAGCAACTAGACTTTAACCAAGACGAACTAGATTTTAACTATAAGCGGATTAGGGCAGTATTTGCACAAACAATGGGGATAAAAGTGTTGACAATCTACCTGACCATCAGGGATATATTTTTAAATTAGATTTCAAAAGCCGGCAACATTTTACCTAAAATCACAAGAGAAGAACTGAAAAATGTGAGCGGTTAATGTACATATTTTTCGGTGAGCGGTTAATGTACAAAGGGTTTTCTTAACACTAAAGCTACCACGAGCCGGTCAAATGACCGGCTTCCAATGGCAGTTTCAATGTATCGGTGAAATGCCGGTAGGTTTAGTGTTAATATTTTTTTATCTTGATTTGGAAATGTTCTTTTTCTCTTAAACAATCATATATTATGCAGGGCTGAGTGGGCAGAAATGGTGAATTTGCAGAGTATTCGGAAGCTATCTCTGAGAAATGCTGATACTCATTTTAATATAAAAAATGGTAAGCACTGCAAATGCCAAAATGTTGTGAATGCAAAAAGTTGTTTATACTAGCTGCCGGAACTCTCTACTGGACTAAAGACCTCTATACTCACTACAGAATGCCTAGAGAGCTACAGGCAATTAACACGTTTACCATCCTAGAAAGCATTGCTCATTTGACTCTTTAACATTAAATCTTGTTTCGAATTTTATATCTTTTTCCATTGTTAATCTTCCATATTGAAAAAGCTATATTTAGCATTGTTAGTTGACTATGTTAAATGACATTCTATCAAAAAACTAAAATACACCATACCATTTTTTAGCGGAATGAGGTTGAAAAATACAGAATACAAATATTATTTAATTTTTGATATCAGATTTTAATAGAATTTAGAGATAATACAATATAAATATCAACGGATTGAAAGGATAGTCAAACAAAAGAATTAGGCGAAATTATATGCTTAAACCTTGCATCAGGCTTTAAAAAAAGCCATGTATAAAACAAATGCATTTATGAGAAAATAATTTTTCATCACAATTATATGTACATTAATTCCAAGAATTAATGAACCAAGAAAATGCAAGCTTGACATTGTTTTTCCAAAAACGAATTGCAAAAGCACATTAAAAATGAAGTAACCAGTAAAATGTAAGCAACAAAAATAGAAAGAGCAAATTAAAGGAAAAAGTAATTAAGGAAATAAATAAAAGAAAGTTAATTGCCAAAATTCATTTTACCAGAAATATATATTATTAAGGAAATTCCTGTTCAATGGATGAAAAGATAAATTTAATACTAAAATTTAAGGTTTTTATTGAATACTTCGTAAAATAGCAATGAAAAAGCTTTTTAATTCTGCATTTTTTTTAAAGAATATATATTCATGTGAATGTGCTCGTGTTCGATACATTTCCCAACCAGCAGGACGTTATGCTATAAATAAACACGTTCTGCTTCCTGCTCGACAACTTGATGTTCGATGCGGGCGGATAAGTTGCGGAACTAATTAAAATTCGACGACATTAAAAATTCAGTTGGACGCCTATTTTCATCATAAATAATACTGGCTCGTTCTAGCGGTTCAAAACTTATTAAACATGATGCAGTGGATTCGAATATAAATTGTTTCTAAAAGTAAATATATTTAATTACGTAAACTGTGCCAATTGAAAGTTTAGCACAATTAACAGCAATAATAACAAATTTACACAAAGATTTGAGCTGTAGCATTCATTGATATATGCAGAAAATCTACAATATTAGATACTGATTTTTATGTTTGCTGTCATTAAAAATAATGCCTCTACACTACGTGAATTTCTTTTTAACACTTAGAAACGTGCTTCAATACGAAATTGGAAAACTTGCAGTATTCTTAATGTGCAATACTAGTTTCATCCAATCACTAATGTTTATCAAGGTTCAAATTCGGGTTTATTTACCTTGATTTCATTTTACAGATTTGTTGAATCAGCATCCCATTTCCTACTCTGCACGAAAAATTTTGGTGCAGAATTCGCTTTTAGCCACTTTCGTATAAACAGGATAATAGTTGAGTCCTTTTCTCGTTCAGCAAACTTCCACATCATACGAAAAGGAATTAGAATCGAAATAAAAGCTTCCATGCGCAATAAGCCAAAATGTATTCTTTTTCACATAGAATATGGTTAAAGTCATGTGATCTGCTGTGGAATTTTACCTAATGGCAACCATTGTTTTATATTTGTTTTGATAAAAAAAAGAGTGTTTTCTGTGTAACAGTGTGTTTCTCTATTGCTGATAGACCATTACAGCATCTTATTACGATAGCGTCCAATTACGGTTAATAAAATGGTTATTTTTCCCACAGTAATTATTAATAGCACTGACAAGGTTTCGATCCCGGGACACTGTGCTATTTCTTTCTTCCCCTCGTCATATTTAGCTATAAAAAGTGGCATAAACATACTAATGCTTTGTCTGCATGATGCAAAGACTGACGATAATGGTATAAATATCCCCCTAGTCCCCCCATCCTCATTGCTTTTCCATTGTATTATCAAAAATTTGTACGGCAGGAATAATAAATTCTTTATGCTAATTTTCTGCATTAAAATAAAAAAAACGATGTAAATATCTCGGGAAATACTGGAATTCGGCCATTAAATATCTCTAAAATCAAACGAAAACATCATATCAAATTTTGATCGCTATTACATATTCATGTTTCAGTTCTCCTTTCATTCAATTCATAAAAAGGAAAAAAGAAGGAGATTTAAAATTCTCGGAACATTAGTTATGAAACCAAACACGACTTTGAGTTGAATCCCATTTTTAAAAAATGCCTCAGGAGATATTATGACATATAAGTAGAAACTGAATACATTAGTCAGTAAAAATCGAACAATATTTTGGGTCAGATGATCAAACAAAAATAAATGTTGCTCTCAATCACATAGAATCCTATTAAATGCAAAAACCTATTTAAAAATTCTTGAAATAAGAATATTTTTTCTTCAGTAGATTTCGAACAGCTATCAGAGTTACATTGTTGGTGAAGTTTGGTAATAAATACCATTACATTGCTCAAAGCACAGCAGCATTCTTGAACGTCTTCTGTTTCGACATTTTTCTTTTTATGCTTTATATTCGTGTCGTTCCATAAAAAATGATGGCTCATCCATAAATCAGAAGATAATTCTTAAGATAAAATCAATTTTTTTGAATTTCAACTCGGGGTGCTCTAAATGTATGTAAGCTGGGACTGTAAATCGTAGTATCATTTGGAATGCCCAATTATTTGCCATTAACACTAATGATAACTTGGGCTTATGCACTGATTTGGTTTAGTTATAATAAATTAATTAGTTATATTATGCCCCGATAAGTAAAATGTTAGCGATTATTCGAGAATGATTTTGGGATGGACCAAACATTTTGAACCGAAATCAGACGGTGAATAAAATAATGAAATTATTGGTATTCAAATCATGATATGAGAAGGCGAGAGAGATTAATGACTAAAAGAGGTTGAATTTGGGTGAAAGAACTTGGCATTTCATCACAGGATTGACCAATCGTTCTCCGATTCCATTTATACATACGAAGTCACCTTGCTTATCTTTCTGTATTATTTATCATACTTTCTTATTTATTGAAGCATATTTCTTTCTTTCTTCCTTATTTATCGAAGCCATCTTTCTTACTTATTCATATTCATAAATATAAATAATTTTATTTCCATGTTGTATACAAGAAATTTTTTACATCTGTTATAAAAATGTTTTGTTTAAAATTATTTGTTTCTTCTTTCTCCTCAAATTTTTTTCATTGCGTTTTTACATTTTTTTAACCTTTTATTATTAATTATCTTTCCCTCCGTATTAATTTATATGTATTTATTTATTTAAATCCGCTTTATTTCCTTAAATATTTTTATGCTTTATATCACATATTTTGTGAAATTTTGTTTCTTTCAATTTCACTAATTCAATGAATTTTTGATGGGAATTTTTATGACAGTTTATATTTTAGTATAATTTTATACTTCGCTTTTTTCAGTTCTTCCGATTATGTTTCGCATTCATTAATTCACATTCTTTATTACTTTTATGTAGTTTGTTAAGAGGGATGGTTTAGTACTCGGGTTGAATTGTCTGATACTTATTTCTGAAAGCCTTGTGTTATATATCTGTTACACACGAGGTGTAGTTCAGATTCAGTGATAAATATGTTCTCTACTTAGTCAAAATTGTAAAAGAGAATGCTGGAGATTCTAGCTTTTAAAACATTAAATCCCGACCTTCTTTAATCCATTGTGAAATATTTACTTAAAAGTAATGAACTGGACAAATCAGGATATTTTTATCCGAAATCTAAACAAATCCGGCAAAAATCTAAAATAAGGACTGTCCCGGCGACATTTCTAACCCAATCACTTTATTTAAGAAAATCTCTTGAACACAAGATAATATTATAAATACAGAAACACAGAATTAATGAATTGGGCATATTTCTTTAACAATTGAGAAATTTGTTACATCCCATGGCTTTGAAGCGAATAAAAAATTCAAAAGAAATAATTAAGAAAAATTGTAAAATTTTCAAAGAATAAATTATTTTATAATAAATATTGTATAAGGAACATTATATATATATAATCAGATACATATACAGTATAATAATCGCTTTTTTTGTGCTATTAGGATCCTAACCATAAATTGAGTTCTTACTGCAGGAATCGCTGATACTTTACATTAAATACTTTCACATAGCCCCTTTTTATCATTTAGCAAAGGATAATGCATTAAAAAATTAAAAATTCAAGAATCAAGCATCTTTAATAATTTATGCAATTTCTTAAAGGGAATCCAACATTCATCATAGAATATATCATCATAAAATGTTGCAATTGTTAAAGAAATATTAAAAGTGTTTATACCCTGAAATAAAACATCTAAGGATCAAGTGTCTTTGCCGTCTTACTGTACTTCAAAATTTTGACGTCCCCTATTAAAATAGTCAACTTGTTGGTTAAAAATAGGCTGTTAATCTCACAAAACTATTCTATTATAAATGACTCATAATTCAAATAATTTCATTAAGTCTCTGATGTATAACCAATGAAAAATAAGCTTCTATTTATGAACTGACAGATCTTTTCTTGTTTCTCTCCTTATGTGATATTTTAGACAAAAGATAAAACAAGATTTACTTGTTTCACTTCACCCATATTTCTTATTTAACGAACAGACGATGTAATTAATATAAATGAGGTTATGAAGGTGCACAAACAAAATAATACTAGGTTTTTAGTTTGAACTACATTCAATTGTTCATAAAAGAAGAGCAATGTGTTTCAATGTATTTATTGGAGAACTTATTTAAACTAATGAAGCATTTGAAAAAGCGCACGGCTATTAAAAAAAATGAATTTCACACTTCGCGTAACATTAAGAGTAATAAAAATCCAATCTAATTCAGGATAGATGAATGCAGTGAAAGATAATTTGAGTACTTGAAACGTTGTTTGAAATGAAAAGCGTCAATTTTAATGGCAATTGAAACCCTAATCTTTTCAGTTGAATTTGAGAAAACTGAAAGAAACAAATTAATATGAATTTCAAAATAAATTAATAAAAAATTATCATGAATACAAAAATGTACTGAATTTCGGTGCTCAAACTTTTCAGAAAGTGAGTAAAAAAATCTACTGCAAAATCCTGTCTCTACAAACATAAAGAAATCAAGTTAAATAAAAGTGTTTAAAAATCACCAAATCTAATTCTGTGAGAATGAATGCGGTGAAAGATATTTTAAATATTCAAAACATCTGATAAAATGATTAAATTTTAATGATAAATGAAATAGTAATTTTTGCTGATGAATTTATGAAAAATCAGTAAACTCGAATCGGTGTAACGAAATATATTTAATACAATGAACACATATATATACAACAAAGATTCATATCATACAGCAAAAATACATACAGTAGGTTTAAACTCTTTAAAATTATAGATTTAAATCATTAAGTTAAATCATCATTAGTTACTATTGGTGGTATAAATGGAAAGCTATTGAAACTATATAAAAATATAATGTCCCCCCCCCCATTTTTACTGTTTGGGGTGAGAACACTAACTAGTTACGTTTTAAAATTATTTTTCCATTGATTACATAAAACAATAAAAGCTGTGCATGATATGAATCTTTAGCTTCAATGTATTTTTTAAATGATAGTTTTGTTAAATATGAGATAGAGCAAGAAAATAAATTTCATTTTTATTCTTGATATTTCCAGAAGTTAAAACTAAGAAAAGTTGAACACCTTAATTGGTATTTGCGAAATTATCAGTTAACTACCAAACAGTTTGACTAAAATACTGGAGATATCACAGACGAATGGTTTCCCAACTTTAAACAGAAAGGAGTTGATATTTGATGAAATATCATCGACATGAATATCTGAAGATAAAGGATTGTTAAAGTAAAATTAACGAACAGAAATTAGTTTAAAATAATTCAAGCTTGGAGGATACAGTTATATTAAGCAAGTAAGCACAAAAATAAAAACAAAGAATTTTTTTAAGTAGAGACTAGTTAGATGGCATAAAGAAGTTATCTTTAAAATTAAGGTCGCATGTGCTCACTGTAACGATGAAATCACAGCACGTAATGAAAAACTTGTCGGCTTATGTAGCACGAAAGCAATAACTAACTAACCAGTCAGATGAAAAGCTATATTTATTTAGCTTTGATTTAAATCTGAAAAAAAAAAACGAGTTTCAAAGAAATTAATATTTCTGAAGAAATTAAGTTCTGAAATATGGAATGACTTTATGTAAATCTGTTTTACTTATTTAATCTTTTACGCGGATGTTTGTATGAAAGATAGTGATTCGTTAACTTGTTATTTAGTAAGAACTACTTCAAAAACAGGAACGATGGACATCACAAACAAATCTTTTAAGAAATAGGTCAATCATGTTTAATTCATTTTCATGAAAAGTGACAGCGACACAAATTTATTGCAACACAGTCTATTCACAAATACACATACACACACACAAAAAAAAATACTTGTACAAATTAGATGACGTGATATCAATGTCCACATTGTATCTGTTATTCACATCTACGCAGAATGAAATTATACTTGAATAGTTTGATACATAAAGCGCAAACATTTCATAAGAAACTCCTATTAAAATTACTTTTTATCGAAGAATTAAATATTTCATCGAGCAAAAGAAAAGATGAAACCTATTTCTAAAGAGAGAACTAATTCATTTACTAGATTATCAAGCAGATGGTAGGTAGCGCAGCTGTTCAATTGAAAAAATCTTGCGGTTGCCATATGACCTTTATTTTAATAAAAAATGAGTATACATTGCAAATTCAGCCTTACAGTTTTAAAAACATTTGCTGTCATTGTTTATAATTTCCTCCCCCACTAATGTGCATCGAAAGCTATTAAATTAAATTATGTCTTAGCTTTAATTATTTTGTAAAGACGGAATATCAAAGAAGTATAGAATGTAGATTTAGAAAGTGAAATTCATTAAGCTCAATATTTCTTTATCCAGATTTTCTTTCTTATGTCAGTATTTCTAGATATTTTTATTTTCTAATATTTTAAATCCTATCAACTAGTTTTATTACAAGAGACATGATAAAAAGAAATTGTAATAAAAATGAATTTCTTGGAATGTTAAAGTTCGGCAAGGTTTTCTCATTATGCTATCTTAATAAATTTTAGTGGATATTTATGTGATTTTTGATGGACATTTTTGGGATGGATATAACAATTATTTATTACAGATAAAATAAAATTTTATGGAAATGATTATTCAAAAATTTTGTACTAACGGAAAAAGTGTTATCTGTAAGCATTTTACCTACGGATTAAAATGTCATTTGGCTGTTTTGTTTCAATCAATATTTTTCTGAAGGAATTTTGAAATGTTCCTTTTGTTCTTGAGATAACTTATAAGATGATTAAAATATAGTTTAACGTTATTTTGTGGAAATTTTCAGTGCTATATTGGAACCATGAAGTTTTTGGTTCTATTTAATTTGGTTGGTTTTTGGTAATTAATTGTTGGTTTTCAAATCATTTAATTAAATTTGCTAAAGAATATATATATTATAACACACGCACACACACAGAATTTTTCAAACTGAACCTTTTAGCAAGTCATAGATTAAAATCATTTTCTAATCCTGATGAATTCCGTACGTCTACAGATGTCAATTTTAAATTATTCTTCGCAAATTTCGGAAATCCCAAAATAATATCATTCGGTTTATAGCGCCATTTACAAAATACAGAATTAATTGCCGTTAAAAATTTTAACTTAAAGAAGGCAATAGTACTCCGTACGATCTAGTCAGGTCACTGAGTGGTATGATCATAAAGTGCCCGTTTGCGATCCATGGATTGAATTTTGTTAAAAAGGTTTCATTTTCCTCTTTGCAGCTCGTGATTAATGTTACAGAATTTGAATCTAGGCTTATCATTTTTAAAAGTAGTATTTTTTAAAATGCCGTATTTTATTTTTGTTTTTTTCAATTTAATTAATTTTTAGACATATATAAAAGACTTTCCACATTTCTAACACTTGAAAACGTCCTAAATTTAAAGATATGTAAATATTTGCTTCAAGATATTTTTAATTATTTCAACAAAAGAAAAGTTAAGATTGATCACAATGTATAGTAACTATTAATAACGTTTTATCCAAAAATACAACTCCTGCTAAACCTATTATTGAAAAATTAAAGGCCTTCTCATATCACATTTTTAAGTGATAAATTAAAAACAAACATTGGGTATTTAGAGAAACAGTGGACATATTTTGAATCTAAGCTTAACAATGAAAAACATCGCTTTGAGAATTATATTTTTAACCCTTAATGACCTAGAGTATCAATTTTGATACCAATCTTTTAAACCGAATGTTCACATTACTATTAGTTTTTTTTTATAGGTTGGCTGTACGTATTTTACTGTTGTATAATATTCTTTCCAACGAAATTTTAAAAAAAATCAAATGTCATTATTGTTTTATTTTATCTATGACATATTACTTGCGCGGCAAAGTGAACAAGTAAACACATTTTACTAAAAGTTTTGTTGAATACAAATTTGATAAATTTTCTTTTTCTGAAGAATATAAATACTTTTGAGGTAAGTGAATATATTATTTTCGCTATGATATAATTATTTTTTGCGAGTGCATGTTTTACTTGAAGAAACTAGTGCTATTTTTGTGAGTATCAATTTTGATACTTCAGGCATTCCACCCTACATAAAACCTACCTACTAATTCTTTGGCTATTTTTCCCTTCATCTAGACCCTCAAGCAAACACAGTAATATTAAAAATAAATCACTTTCGTAAATCAGGCTACTAAGGGTTAAATGCATTTTTTATTTATTAAAATCAAGAAAAATATCTACAAAAACTTCATTATTTCTTCTGAAACTGGAAACAATGTTTTATCCGAAGGTACTGCACCTGTTGTGACTAACCGCATTTATAAATAATGCAAGTAAGCAGCTCCATGAAGTAACTAACAGCACACGCGGTGCTATTAAAAATTTGGAGTGAACGATACTGCCTAAATACTGTGATTAAACAATATTAAGCCATTAGCGTACTGTACCTGAAAATAACGATATCTAAATCTGCATTCTTTAAAACACAGACACTCAATTGGACATGAATGGCATTTTTCAACACTGTTAGTAATCAATTTTTTAGAGAGAATTATGGTTCAACGAGATGTGAGTATATATGGGGGCATTTTTTTTTTCTTGTTGTTGCTGACTCCACAAGGATTAGAGTTAAAGTTCGTGAATTATTTTAAATAGAAATTCGACCGAAAACAAGAAATAGTTTATAGTAATCCAACAATTCTCTAGTAAACATTTTTTTTTAATAACTGAAGAAATTATTATTGTTGGAAACTAAAATGCTTCACATATTTATTTTCGAAACTCAAGTGGCATTTTATAGCCTTTTTACACAAACTAAAATGAAAAAGCATTTTGAAGAAAATGTTGTCTTTACTTGATCTGAACTGTCTTTTTTACTTGAATATTTATTGAAACAAAAAAAAAAAATAAAGATTAATGAGCAGTCAAAAATAATTTCAATCACATTTTTCGCCAACCAAATCGAGAACATCCAAAAGCAAAACAAATCATTACGAGCAAAACAGACAGTTCAAGATAATATTTTATATGAAAACGCGTAGCAACTCACCGTGATAAATTAATAAATAGTGCGTCAAAATGATGCACGCGCGATAATTCGTCCGTAATCAAACATACAAGAATAGTTATACTAGTAAGATTTTTATTCATCCCTAGCTATTTTCTCGCACTATTTTTCACACCATAGCAACCTCATTCCATTCATTAATAAAAAAATATCCCCAAAATAAGTGAAGAAAGAAAAGAGAATTGACCATCAGTTAGTATTAAATAAAAATAAATTCTATTTAAAATAGTTATTCAGCATTTTTAAAAAAACTAAAGATGACTATTGCAATACAAAAACCGATAGGACTATTCGTAATTCGTCTTTTGATCTTTTTATAATTAAATGTTGGAGTTTCTAATCTGTTTAATTTTTAGATAATAATAAATAAAAGAAAAACTTTCCACTAGGCCTAATCATTTTCATTTTTAAATGGTCCCAATGTGTCTTGAGAATTAAAATCTATTCTATATGCTCATCCTGTTTTGACAATTTTTTCTTTCTAACTATAAAACTTACTCATTTACATTCTCATAAGGACTATTACGCAAGACAATTACGCATTCTAACAAGTCTAAATCAGACGCAAACTGCTTGCGTTTTAGTTAGATACTGCAACTACCAGTCTAAAATTAGAAACAAATATTGGCATTTTTTATAATAATATTACTTTTCAAGACTAGAATATAAGAAATTATTTACGGGAAGCTAGTGCATTTTATTTTATTATTCTAAGTTTGAAAACTTGTATAAAATAACCAGAATATATATATTTTTTATAACCTTTCCTTATATTACATCAAACTCTCGAACGTAGTGCCTTAGAGTCTTTCAAAATACCGTCAGTCAATTTGTATGGCCTTAAGGACAAGATGAATGCAGTGCACGTTGTTGGAAGATAACCGTAAATGCGATTTTCTAGAAGTATTTCCTTCAAAGCTTTTTTAGCTTTTACTTTCTCTTTTCTTTTTCCTATAACCTCATAATTCATATGAAACATTTTGTTATTCAACAGCACGTGCAGTATCTTGTGAACGCGATTTAGAATACATTGTGTGATGCTTTGAAAACAGGTAAAGACTGAAAAAAATTGCTTGAAGGCATGCTTGTGACATTCCACCACAGACTTTGGGTAGAATTTCATACACGCATAAAACTAAATAAAAAATATTTAAAAAAACCCGAAGTTTGTCTCGGATGATATGGGAATTCCAAGTATGTAAAGCAATAAGTTCATTAGATACATTTTATCTTCATTAAATATAAAGTCTGATTTTTGGTATCCGAAATTGTATATTTTCGAGATATTAATATTTTATGTTTTTTAGTAATTTATGAAATTTCATATTTTACGAAATTAAATAGACTTGTTATAAAAATATTATAAACAACATTTTTAATTATCATCGTTAAGCCAAAGTTTCTCAATCTGACACAATAGCTTCCTTAAAGGAAAAATGTAAAATACAGAAAGATAATCATTGAAACCAAAATTACAGAAATTATTCGTTTTAATACAAAAATATAATACCCTTTTAAAAATACATACGTGTAAACGCATGTAAGTAACACAAAGGGAAATATTATATTTTTTACCTAAAAATGCAAAACACACTGGAAATGTAAAAACATTCTCAAAAAACGTTGAAGGTGAAAATTTGGCCTGAAATGTTTGTTCTGAGATAAATTTGGTCCTAAGTATTTGTATATAAAATTTCGCCTAAAAGTTTAAAAACCTTGATTTAAGATCGAAAATAATAAAAAAGATACTAGAAGAATTTAAAATTATTCTACAAGTGTTCTTGCTCGGCAGATGGATCTTGAATAAAGAAAGTCAAATTTATTGTAGAAAGGTAATGTTACATAAAAATTATAGTGCTGGAAATTGCATAGTACGAAGATTGATTTGTAAGTGCGAGGACCAGTGCTAGACATTTTTGAACATTTTCAGTTAGTGCTTTAACATAAGTGGGTAGACACATCAGCAGCACTAAGATTAGAAATGAACAAAGAGTGTGAGGGGGGCGGGTGAAGGCAGCATAAAAAAAAAAAAAATTAGCAATTATACATGACATAGCAAATTGCTTAAGAGCCAAAATATTCGAATTTGATTTACAAATATTGAATTTTTTTCAATAAGGTATTTGTTGTTCCATCCCCCCCCCCCCGCAACTAATGTTGCAAAACATACTTATCTTATTCAGATAGCTTAAAGAAATAAAGAAGTTACATGTTATGAATTTACAGGAGAGGGCAAAAGTGTTTTCCCTAAACCTATCTTTAGTGAAACTTTATTCAAAATAAATAAATGACTTTGTTTACATAAAGATGGTTTTCGGAAAATTCTTCTCATGCCTAGATAAGAAAACTAGTCCAGTTTTTAACAACACACTACGTCACTTTCGGAGTATAGATTGGGGGATCTTTCTTATCATTCGGAGATGAAAGACCCTCATGGCGTCAGGGATGCTCCTACTAAACCGTCGTATTTTATTTTGTCACGAGAGGAGATTCTGTGTACTGGTTAGTAAATAAAACCGATTTAAAGGTTCAGCCCCAACAATAAAGGTTGTATCGGCAGCTTCTGGCAGTCATCAAGGGCTGAATGCCTACTGTTTTTTTCACCTATCAAAACACCACCTACTTATCGATATTTTGAACAAATACGAAACATCCTACAGTCTTCCGGCTTAAATACAATTTCTTTTCTCTCCGTGCAGAAAATTACGAATAATTGAACACTCCTCATAATAAGTCATCGTTATTCCGAACGCCTACTTCCAGATTTACATAACAGCTGCATTCTTTTTGCTAGGGTTTTATATGCCCCTTTTCAAGGACGTTTAGAAAGTACAATCCTCTGTTCGTTTTAGCACGCAACTCAGCTAACCGAAACAATATCAAATACCTCAGTTTTATTACTATGAAAACTTACGTGTTTAGACACTAGAAGGCGAGAGTTGTTTTAATGAAGGATAGAACAAGTTTCGAGATTTGATCTGCTGGAAAATATTGAATTCATTATTCGCTCGTCATCAGTGACAATAACTATTATAGAATTGCGGAAGAAAAGTAACTTAAGTTGATAACAATCAAAGCTTTTGATTTTGTCTCAATAATAAATAATAAAAAAACATTGTCAATAGATGTTATAAGTACAAAAGTATAATTATGAAATAGAAACAATAAAAATGGAAGAAAAGCACGTCATTCTACAGAAGCACATAAGACATACATTCTCTATTCTTATTTGATTCAAGTATGGAAAGGAACATTTTATAAAAATTGAATAAAAAGTTGAAGCAATATATATATTGTGTGACTAACCATCTAAAACTTCTTTGCATCATTTAACAAGAATGTATAAATAAACAACAGGAAAAATTGTCCCTTTTCTTAATTTGTTTTTTAAGTTGAAAGTGAATATTTAATAATTGTTACTTTCCCCCTTCAGGTCTATAAGCAATTGATGTCAAGGCAGGAAGAAAAAAACTGTTAATAATCTAGAAAACAGTTTCGAACTTCAGACGACGATCGTTCATAATAAGAAAATAATAGGTTGTTCACCGAATTGTCTACTTATTGCCCCAGAATGATGTAGGCTGAAAGTGTAGGATTCGAAGGACGCTGAACTTATAGCTGAGTACAAAAGTTGAACAAGAGAAAAATGATCAGTTCGTAAAGTTTAGAAATATGTGCTATACGATTCTTGGGTAAAACCCGGTGATTTTAATAAGTTTTATATAAGTATTGTTAGAAGTCTTAATTTTCTTTGCAAGAAACTCTATCTAATGGTAAAATAAGTAATTTTATAACTGAAGTAAACATTCAAGATAATTGAAACATAAAATTAGAGAAAGATCGTTCCATTTTAATGAACACTGATACCCAATACAAGCAAAACTAAAATGTTCTTAGAAGTATAAAATTACTATAGTTGTAATATATATGAAATAATCCACGGATCAACTGACTTATGAATTATTAAGATAATGATATGATACAGGATATATAAGTCAAATGAATAATAAAATACTGAGGAAACGAAACACCACTGTTTTTGGTTCTGCAGTTCGGGGAAGATGTACAGTAACCACATGGATATATTTTAATTCTATAAATATGAGCAACACAGATCAAAAGTGTGATTAACCTCAGCTGAAACAATGAATCAGTATCCGAGAAGAGGAAATACACTTTAGAACAAAAAATATTTACGTTTTGTACAACAAATCAATCCCAAAACTTTACAACATCCTAAACAAAATACCAAATTAATTCTTTATATTTAGACAGACAATTATTCTTTGCAGGTGAACAAAGCGCCTCTCGGGTTTACCTGAAATATGGAGTGAGAAGCTGCCATATAAGAAAATGCATTAAAAAGGAAGATTTTATTTATTATTAATATTATAGAAACTTGAAATAAATTTTTTCTAATTCACTAAGAAATGGTGACACTCGCATGCAATGAAAGATTACTTAAATGAATCGATTAAAAGATAATTAAATTCTGAATACATTTTAAAAATGCATTTTTCCGAGAATGCATTAATGTACAGTTTTTTAATGATTTAACTGACTGGGAATAGAGTGTAAAGTATATAACAAGAAAAAAAGTATCTGAAAGTATATAACAAAAAAGTATTGAAATCGAAAGTATATTACAAGAAAGTATCTCTTTAAAAGTATAACAAGTATAAGTATAAAAGTATATCTTTAAAAGTATATAACAAGCTAAATAAAGGTGTGTAAAAATGGATGACAGAAAGAGTTTCAAAATTAACCGAAACAAGATGAAAAATGAATTCATACTATTAGTTTATAACCAGAAAGTACACGGGATTCATTTTTAATACTAGTAATTATGCTCAAAATTTCATGCCTTAAGTAGGTCCAATTTCCTCTTTATAACAATGCTTCAGTTAACAGAAATGTATCCCTTTTTTTCCACAGAAATGATAATTTACTAAAAACATGGCATTTTAAACACTTTTGTGCAGTAATTTGTGCGCAACATTGACTGCAAGCGCATTTTTATTCCGAGGAGGATGCTTTGACTCTTCGACGGAATCGGAGCTTAACAAGATTAGTTTCAATTCGATGAATTTCTGCCGAGAACTCTGATTGGATTTAATTTAAGGTTACAATTTTTTTCTTCTAATTTGCAAACTGTATGGATCGGAGAATATTTACGCTTTTCGCTTCGGCAATTAAAATTACAAAAAGCGGGTCACCAAAAACCGACTTAAAACTCTTCTACAAGGCAAAACCCCAAATTAATTTCTAATCCCTCTTGATAATGGTTATAAATTACAATACAAAAGATGGTGTTGCTTTAGAGATAGATTCACGTTGATGCAGAAAAGAGATAAAATACTGTTGAATATTTAGCATTAGTCATCATAAAAACACCGCGATCGTTTATAAGATGATATGTTAAAAACTTGAACTTAAAGGATAAACACGAATCAAGAACTCATTTCGGAGTATTTATACGAAAACAACACATTTTTTGATGGCGTTTAAGGTCGAATGCTTCGATTTATTATGAAAGAAAGAATTACAGTGAAATGCCGTTTACATAATTTCCTGTTTTCTTTCTGTATCAGCATTTTTGAAAAGAAACTGGAACAAAATATTTGTTGACTCCACAATTTTTTCACAGAATCACGATGTTTCCTGTTTATTTGGGGAATAAATATTTCATTCATTCAGCAGTGAAATTCATGATAATTTTATTTTTAAATTAGCTCTTAGGACGAATATTGAAATGGATCAATCGATGGGACCTCGAAAACATTCGATTTTTCTTGTTACAGGTATTTTTACTTATTTGCATGACGTACTAACAGCATTCTAAGTAAGAAGTGGCATTAAAACTTCAAATTGCACTTTTAATAATAATAAAAAAGACATTCTCAGCTCTCTTAATTCCACATACATATTTAAGAATTCAAACCTTTCACAATTACACGCGGTTGACAAAAAATATTAGCATTCATCTTTTTACAAAAAAATTATTGACCAAATATAAATGCTTTCAATTTCAAATCATTGAGATTCTAAGAAACAAAACACAATGAAAAAAAATTATGATTAAATTATTTGTTGATAAAAAAAGAGCAAAAGTAAAATGTACTAAAATAAATAAATGCCATTTTTTTATTTTTAAAAAGATAATGGCATTATTTCTGAGGACTAACTTAGTTAGAGAGCAACGACTTCCTTGTTACTGAGTCTGAATTAAAAAATAATAATTAATTCGTGCGAATTTTTAAATTTCCAGCTGATATCTCAAAGTATATAAGGAAGTAAGGCATTACGGAATCTATCTGATTATCGAAACCCGATTAGAAGCAAAGCATACAAGTAATAAAGAAAGTCTTGCCATTAAGAGGTTTTTTTTTCCTGCATTTAATTTGAAAAACATTATTCTTAAAAATATTTGAGAATTATAACTTTTGAGGTAGAGAAGTTCTAAAAGCTTCTTCAAGATGTCTTTAAGGATAAATCTATCAATTCTTAAACATTGCTCAGGGAACAATTAAAAAATAATTTTTCACTGATTATCTTTTACGATAAGAATTAATAAATAAAGAAATATTGTGAAAAGTCTAAGTAACAGTAGGGATTGATAGAATTTTCATATTCCAAAATGAAGAAACAACTAATGACAAAAACAAAACTGAGGAAAGGCACAAAGTCAAACAATCCTTATGATATCATCCTCAATGTTTAAGGTTTCATATAAGAAATATTAATTAATCTAAAGTTCTGGCGAACGTCTGTATCTCATTTTACTCTCGTTTTCTTACTTGTGAGAGGAGATAAGAAACACGTAATCAGTTCATTTCCTTTCGGCGAAAGGCTTTCAGAACTGATGAGAATTCCAAACGGACATAAAGTAATAACTCTTTTATACAGTTCCTTCCCCAGCGTTTGAAAGAAAGAATAAAATGTTTTAGTGGAATTAATCAAGTAAGCTGCAACATATCTTTCCAGTATGCTTATATTATGTTATATATTTCATTATGTATGTAGATAAACAAATTAAACTTACACAATTAAATAGGAATTAATAACTTTTAAAATTGTGCTGACATTATATGTTATTCTTTATTGAAACAGAAAATAAAAATGCAAGATCTTAATTTTTTTAAAGTTTTATCTTAATTTTATTACTAAAGATGTCTATAGATGTATTTTTCTATACATAAATGCATAACACTTACCTGAGACAATATAAAAATTATTACCTCATTCATAAATATAATTTCTTCGAAAAAAACAAGTTAAAAATTTAGTCCTTACTTAATTATCAATATTAAATGTATCGATATGTATTAATATCTCATTTTGAACCCTAGTATAAAAATGCAAATTTTAATTATAAGAGTATTAATTTTACAATTGAAGATGCATATCTAGGTTCTATAAGTAAATGCATATCATGTCACACAACATCCACCTGTAAATTGTCTTGAGATTTAGCATGACGCTCGTTTCCTTTCCTCAAGCCCCAAATGATTTCAAAATGAATCTAGGAAGGCACATTTGACTAGATATTAGAGGATCATATCAACATGAATTGACTCCGTCAAATTACCAAGGAAATTTGAATAATCAAGATCTTATATTAAATTCCACTTACATAAGCTAGTTTTTAAAGATATTTATTGCCGTCATTCTTATGTATAGAAACAGAACCGAGAATGAATTATGAGCCGTAATAAAAATATATATAATTATGAAATTTTACATTTATTTCCTACAAGTAGAATTAATACACAAGATATAATTATAGTATGCGATAGTAAAATAACATTGTTTTTATGTACTTTTTTGTATTTCATACACAGTATCATTATGATAATATTTCTTAAAAGAGTACCAAAATAGAATATTTTGAAACTTAAAATTAAAATAGTTTTGAAATGAAAGTACTGTTCCTAAATTTCCCCTATTGTAAATCTACATCAATTCATGTTATTTCAAGAAGTAACACCAACGTTGAACACGTATCTTTTTCAAACCGGAGTTAATGACCTGAGATAAAAGCACCGATCTGTCCTCATACTATTTTAGAGCTACAAGTGATTTTCTATAAAATTAATGTGTTCTGAGGATTATAACAAAGTTGCAGTCACACTCGAGAGCTTTATTTAATTCCTTTTAATCTCTAACATCACAACTGCGCCATATATAATTAAAAATTCCCGATTCGCTGATAACTCAGTCATTAATAAAAGAAAAGAAAATGAACCTAAACACGAATGGTAGCATGAATACACATTTACACTTTTAAATGACGATAATAAGTAATTTAGATCGGAAAAATAGTTTTGGGGAAATTAGAAGATTTGGATATTTTTAAATCTGCTGGATTTTATTAGAGTTTGATTTTGAATGGTGAAAATGCAGTTATTGAAGCCCATAGAAAGATCTCTTGGGTGGAAGTAAGCATGAATAGCTTATTGATTCCGTTACCTGTTTCAAAAATGTTTTATTGGGAAATGAGAAAAAATTTCAGAAGCAAAGTATAAAAGTAGCAGCGCATTTATCCAGGTAATAAAAAACTTTTGAAATAAAAGTGCCAATCCTCTATATGAGTTTATTTTCCCTCTATATTAGATTATCCTCTAAATTAGTTTAAAAATCATCTGAGAGTACGAATTTGCTATATTTGATTTCAAACAGTTTCTGCAATGAACTTGTAATGATGTAGTCCAATTTGCAACCAGCCGTTTTCAATTTAATTCACGATTCCAATTTGATTCCTAAATTTGTATATAATGTAATCTATGCTAGAAAACGATTGCTCCCATAAGCACACGGAAAAAGAACAAAAAAGAAACTCGAATATTCGTGCTTAGTAGCGACAGTTCTTACAATATAATTGGATAGAAATTGTTGCCAGCTCGAAATGTCGTCAATTTGAAAATTAAAGCGATTTGATTACATCTGATGAAACACGAAACATCAAGCCAATCTTAGGGTGTCGAAGTTTTATGGACGCCATTACGTGAATAACAGTCTAAAAATTTATAACACACCCTATGATATTTATATTTTTATCCCCATTTATTTTAAAAACCAAAGTACCAAACGACCAATATGCGGTCTAAAAACCTCAGCTTGCTGACCTTCCTATTAGAAGACTAGAAATTCTATTTTGAATGTCTTTGACAGACATGCACAGAAGAGCCTAACACGTTATTTTAAAGAATTAAAAACCACTTAAAAGATTTTGGCTGGTATTAAAATTAGCAAAACTGTGGAAGAGGAAAAACTACGACTGCACAACAATGAAAAAAATTTTTTAACGATTTGCTACGATCACAAATATTAGACCTTGTTTGAACTGAAACCTCAGAGAAATTTCGGTTCAGAAAAACAGTTCTGATTTGTGTTGCAACCCTTCCACTTTTCTGGCACTTATTTGACTGAACAAATTACCCGAGTTCTTTTCAGGGTCACTGAAAAGCATTCACAGAGGATCTTAAAAGGTAAACCGCTTTTGTAATTCTATGAGAAACATGCTTTCTTACAACGCAGCTCGAAAATTTAAGGCAAATTATGGAGAAATGAATTTTTCAAGTTTTGGTTTTAAGATAATTTTCTAGATTATAATCAGTGCATTCAAAAACTGGTTTCTCAGCTTTAAAAAGAATTAAAAATTGTTTTACCAAATGCTTTAATTCTGGATGGCTATTTGTTTTATTAAAAAAAACAAAAAGGTAAATTAGTCAATAAATGAACACAAGCAACAAAGTTTGCTATTTTGTAGCTGCAAAGCGAATACGTATCAAACAAACGAATGAGCAAACAAAATAATAAAACTCATAGCTGACAATGTAAGAAATGAGTGATACTTTATTATTTTAACATAATTCTATTTTAGCAAAAGTGATGGTACAAAGAGAAATAAATAAACAAAATAAAGATATATTACTTTTAATCTTGAAGTGATGAAATTTTAACATTCAATTCCTTCTGTTATTTAATTTACTACTTCAAGTAAACATGTAGTAAAGTAAAAGTTTTATAATATCCATGTTGAAGATGCCCTTATTTTTAACGACATTTTTTGGATATTCACAAGAAAATTTTGGGAGCTAATTTAAAGATAAAGATAATGAAGAAGATTGTTGATCGAATACACAGCAGCGATTTAATTTTAAAGACACTATCACAAACTAAGTATTAAACATTTTGAAGTTGGAAGTCCTAACCAAAGATTTAATCAATCCTAAGGCGTATCTCCTAATGTAAAGGATATTTATCAAATCATTTAATTATTCTTCAATTTACATAAAAATGAAGTTCCGAGTGCTTTGTTTTTCTCGTATACGAAGTATATACAAAGAGAAAATAATATAAGTGTCAAAGAATTCGAACTCGAGATTAAGGAATTTCCACGTTTCAAACCCCCCTAAGTCTAAAAAATATTGTTGGAACAGTGTCTGTTTGTTAACACGATAACTCTAAAACAAATTGAGCTGGAAACAAAATTTCTTATAGGGTCTTTGCATCATATTTGTAGATTTCTATCAAATTTTGAAAGAAACCATTCAGAGTAAGCTGTCTCTCCGGCTGTCCAACAACAAGTGACCGCGATCATTTCAAAATGTGATGAGATAAATAAATAAAATTTGGTATACAGGTTAAGCATCTTAAATGCCGAGCAGTATTAAATTTAGAACCAAATCCGTTAAGGGGTTGACTGTTTATCTACATGCATACAAAGGTACTAGTAAACGCAAAAACGTAATCACTTAGGTAAAAAAAAAAAAAAAAAAAATTAACATCTAAAGTGTAGATTGTTGTCAAACTTTGAACCAAATCTGTCAAAGGGTTGATCGTCTGTCGATCGATCTGTGCTTTCTCATGCATATAACGATAATAACTAAAAAATGTAAGGAGTTAAATGAATGAAATTTGATATGTGATCAAATGTAGCTTTGTGTCAAACAGTATGTTTCAAACGGTCAGAAAAAATGGATCTAAAATACTTATTTGATTTTCTGGTATTTGTGTATTGACTAAGCCGGCGTCTAAATGTTTAAGATTGATTCAGTACAAACTCCAGATTCACGCCAAAGATGGATTTTTCGTAACTATTGCTCTCCAGTGACATGCAGCTACTACACAAATACCGGTTTTCTTCACACAATCCTTCCTCATGTGTGAAAATAAAAAAAATCTGGCCACTCATGGCCTTACTCAAAGTCCGCAATTTTATGCGAAGCGAAGGGGAGAACACTTCTATTACTGATTATACGAAGAAACTTCAGGGAGACCCTTCCCACTGATTTTTTATGCCTTCTTTTTTTTAATGGTTCCTTCTTTAAATATTCAATCAAAAAAGAAAAGCATTAGTATCAATTGCCTACAACATTTTAAAAAGACTTTCACAATTCTATAGTTAAAGCTGGAAATTAGATATACACTTAATTATTAATTAAAATTGGTGAAAAAGAAAACGACAGTGAAAAGTTTAAATTCAAAATTTCCTTTCTCTTTCAACCTCCAGACCTGATTTCACTTCGATTAATATAGGATAATGGAAGAAAATAAACAAACAAATGAGATCTTAACATGTAGGTTTCTCATTTAAAAAAAAGTATTCATTTGAAGTACATAATCAAAAACCTGTTTTTCAAATATCAAAAACTGCAATTAAGATAAATCTGTGTCATAATTACATGATGCATACAAATGTCCAGTCCCAGGGTCATTATAATAATAAAATTTCATAATTAAGATACAAAATTCATTTCTTCATGGCAAAAACATCTGTAAGTCACATTATATTAGCGAAACCAGAAATAATAAGCGAGTCGCATATTAGTTTCAGACACTCTATGGCTTCTTTTACGGTTCATTCGTAGTATAACACGTCTGAAGGTAGTGAGCTTAGAAACCTTAGATAATCTGAGATGTTGAATGAGGCTTTTAAAGGTACCGGCTATGATTGTTTTATTTTAAGAACAACATAAAAAGCTGTCTGGCCAATTAATTTTTTCCGTTCGCCTTTTTAAATAGCTCTTTTTTAATTAGTTTCGCTATGTACAAATACTACTAACGAAACGCTAATCGCTCTTTTGACTGTAGAGATTAGTTGTACACGTAGATGAAATATCTTTATAATTAATTGGTGGAGAACAAGTTACCTTATATTGTGTTTTTTATCGAACTCTTCATTCGCGGCATCTTTCAGAGTTATTAAAAGAAGATACAATTTTCTTTCTTTTGATTAACTCATACTTCAAAAAATTTCAATTAAATAAATAAATTTAAAAATATATCAAGAAATTTTAAATAGATAGTTCGATAGCAAGGATGAAATTAAAAAAGCAATCTGAACATACTTTTGAAATTTTATCTGTGAAGATATATACAAAAATCTAAATATATTATTACAAATTAATATATTATTATTTGTAATATATGTCTTATTTTTGAAAGATGAATAAAAACTGCATATTTCTTTTCACTAGGATTAGACGATGGTTTTTTTTCTCGCTAGCTTTAGTAATAAATTTAAGAAATATTATTGAGTAAAATATTATAGAATTTTGCTCTCTAGCATCAACTACATACAACATTTGACAAAAGCTAGAAATATACTTTACAATACCATTTTTTTTTAATTTTGAGTTACAACATAATTATTTTGATCAGGTTAAGCATATTCAATTTTTATCAATAAATTAAAAATAGAAATATTTCATGTTTTCCCTTATAATCCACTGGTTATTAAAATTTAGAGAATACTTCTTAATTTCCTTAATTTTCAAAGTTACAATTTCAAGAACATAAATTTAAAGCAAATATTTCGGGCGACTTTTTAAAGAATGCTAAATGAGATAAATTTATGGAAGCTTTTGCATGGACACGTGTCCAAAAGCGACACTAATCCAACTACGTATTTGGCTATTGCACGCTATGCACGCTGTGATTTCACCGCTTCTAAGAAATTCTTTAACTACCAACTTATGAATAATACAGCTGATTAACTTCAAGGTGATAAACAGATTTACTTACAGTACGTTTGAAGTCAAACATAACACACACACACACAAAAAAAAATAAAGTCCCATCGATCAAAGGAATATAGTACCATTTCACCAAGTTTGCGTTGAAGTTTATATTGTTGTTCTTAAGCCAGTTATAAGAGCAAATAGTGTTATTTCAGATTTAATGGCGTATTCCAGTTACTTTATACAAACGATGATGTTTATGAACATAAAAGAGTTAGCTGAACAAAGGAGTTCAATACACCTGAGGTTAAATAAATAGTTTAGAATTCACAGAAAACTTAAAGCTGATAAAGCGGGGTTGGTAGATACAAATTATCGTCCAATGCCGTCTAAATAATCTGCATTAAGTAATGTAAACTCAGTAAAGGAGACAATTAACACTGTGATTAATTAGAATCTCGATTGAAAAGCTAGAAATAGTAGAAATAATAAAACTAAAAACGATTAAAGGCCATATAGAGAAAATGCTAAAAGGTAGTTTTTTTTTTTTTAAAGTTTTGAAGAAATAATAGCATTTTTAATTTTTTATGATTATTTTTATTATTTTTTTAATTTAATAATTATAATTTTATTACATAATAGTTAGTTTAATGTTATATTTATTATCTTTCGAATTCATAGAAAACAAAGCCGATAAAGCGGGTTTAGTAGGTACAAATTATCCACTGCAGTCGAAGTACTCTTCATATTCTAAAGTTAGCTTTGAAATATTTCTAAAATTCTAACCGCCTTGCCCCCAGTTTCATTGAATTTTGCCATCAAATCAAAATGTCCTTTAATTTCCTCCGTTAGATATGAATTAAATAATTATTACATTAATTATAAACACTATAATTATGAGCTAGAAAAATAATGAGTAAGCATTGCGATTTTACAATCATTTAAAATATAATATAAACAACCAAAATTTCATATAAATATAAAAATAAGCTAAGCATCACGTCCTATATGAAGGGAGTTGACTAAATGGTAGTATTATCTTAATGCCTTGTTGGCTAACAGTTGTTTGTTAAATGTCTTGCTGGCTAATTAGCCGCACCCAGGATGTAGCTACATCAAAACACAAGTCTAAATTTATGCCATAAAACACCCATTGAATTAATCATTTGAGATAAGAGTTAATGTTAGAATTGGTATACTGGTAAAAAAAATAATTAATGAACAAAAATATGAAAGATTTCACAGCTATTCCGTAAATTGGAACTTAAATAGGAATTATAATATTGGAAAAAAGTAGAATGAAATATAAATGTTTAACTAAATAAAGTTTTATTCTTCGAATACTGGATACGATTTCACTGTAAAAAAATAAATAAATACAATGTCGAATGTAGATTTTTAAGTAATCTATAAACTCTTCTCCATTTTCTCTCGTTCTTTCGTTTTTAGTATTTAAAGAGATTTGCTATTAAATAAACATTCTAAAACCTTCTGAGAAATGCATTTCCTGGCTTACTTGGTATAATTTATAAAGTCGTATATACAAGTGTTCACTCTAATCGTGGTCCAATGCCTAAGATCTAAATTGCAAGTTTATACGCATTTCCTATCGTAAAAATGCTTTAAATGAGATAAAGAATTATTTATTGTTCGAGTCAATAAATGTAGTGTTGAAAAGATTACGAAATATAAAATCCATTAATCCGATCTATTATATTTAGTGAAATATTCTTGACTCTCTTGCATGATACACGAAAAAAAAAGTCCCTTCTGCTACTAAAACAATTAATAAAAGTTATTAGATAATTGCAATGATCATTTAGAGGAATATTCGCCAATCAGTGAGTACAACTCACTCGAAGTGGTCGTTGTCACAGAAGAGTTGAATTTTTTTTTTTTTTTTTACTTATTAGTATGTCAAATATTTTACTATATAGGACTAATACATTTAATGACTGAAACCACATGAAATAGCTTTTTACGTTATTTACAGGATTTCCCCAGCTGTAAGTATATGTGTATCTCTAACGTTCTTGAAATTAGCTATTATTCCATGATGGATACTCTGCCCAAAACTATCGGTATAGCTCAAACTGAAAATGATTCTGGTATTTCCCATAATTAAAAAGAAATAAATGGATGTTTTTTTTTAAAAAAAGATTCCAAAATCAAGAGCATATTATAAATATAAAATAAATGCAGAAATTTATTTCAATATAATTACTGTATATAAATAAACCTTTTAAGAAAAATTTGAAATAAAAAAAAAATAATTTTCAATAAGTCCACTTCAAAAAGAGAGAAAAAAATTATTAAAAGTGTGGAAGGAAATCACTATCTGCTAATTTGATTTCAAAACATAAAAAGATATCAGAATTAATGTCAAGAAAGTTCGTTGCCTTTCATTGCAGAAATTCTCATAACCATAAATGTATTCCCGCAGCTGAAAATGATAAAAATGAGGGATATAATTACAAGTTATTACACGCTGAGGTGATGATCTAATTGTCCCCATAAATAAAGTAGATGAATGCCATCGTCTATTGTCTGATTTCTTAAGAAAAAGAATAACCCAGATAGAAGAAAAGTTCTCTTTTGAAATGGAGAGCTCTGTCCGCATGCTGTGCTGCGATTTTAACTCAGCAGTTTTCTTTTTCTAGATTTCGTCACTGTTCAAACACAGATAAGTTGTGGAAAAGAAGGGTGTACGGATTTCTTTGATTACAAACACTGCAAAGCGACGACCCATTCTTGCTATTGAACAGAAATAAGATTCCTTTAGGCTAAAACAACAAAAACTGAAAATAATACACGCCTACAAAGTGCATCTAATTGACCTCAGAAGCGTGGATTGCGGTAACTTGTTTCAGTTGAACTTGAAAATAATAGGGAAAGAATCAATGAAATGGGGAAAACATTTTAAGTAATCAGTAGTTAATTACAAACATTACAGAACTCGTAAATGCTCATCACAATATTATTGATATTAAAAAAATGAAAGAATTAAGACACTTCAAAAATTAGGAATTAAATAATTACTGTTTATCCTCTTATAGTGCGAAATATATCCTATAGAACGGTACTTTAAAATGACTGTAATTTAGGAGGAAATAAAATATGAACTATTTATTTTTCCTAATATACGTAATAACAACACATCTGTTAAATTCATGTAGAAAAAAAAATAATGTATAGCAATTTTGCTTGAATGTGAGTAAAGGCACCTTTTCCTGCCACGGTTGATTAATTTTTTTTATAATTGGATTATAAATACTAATTAAAATGAGAGTTTTGAAAAAAAAAAACTTTTTTTCACGACACAAAAAACAGAGGAGATAAAATATCCATTTTTTTTAATCTGATAAATTTTTCAATTCATTAGTCCTTTCAGGCATAGTGGCTTCATTTGACTTCATCTAGCTTTTTTTTTTTTTTTTTTTCCAAACGTGTATGTCGTTAAGATTTTCCACAGTAGCTTCAAATAAAGCCACCCCTTAACTAGCATACAAATATACGAAAAAATTAATAAATTGTCATTTTTATTTCCTTACTGTGTGTTTGATTTAATTTAATCAATTTCCACCTGAAATTCAGTAGTTTTATGTTCTGTGTCTCAATGGGTTAAGAAAAAAGTCTAAACACTATGCGTGATAATTAATTCAATTCCATGCATTCTGTTTCATATTCGTCTTGTCCGGAATTAATTTTTTCTATTTTTGAAAAGTGATAAAGATTTTTTATTTTGTAAAAAACTCAAGTTGAAAAATTTATGCTATAGCAAAAATGGAGTTACATAAAACTACAGTGATATATGAATAAGCATATTATCCTCATAATTTTACCACAAGTTGATGCTAATTTATAAATTTAGTAAGATTTTTTTTTTGTATCTGCTTCTGTTTTCAAACGCTTAACTATTGTCAAAACCTGTTTGACATATTTATAGACGATTTTGCAATATCTTGCATTAAATTTAATAGCTCTGTGCTATTTCATATTTGAAAACTCTATTGTCTGAGGAAAATAATGAGCCATTTTGAGTCTTTAAGAAGATGAAAGGCCTAGAAGAAACATTTTCACTGTTTACTGTATTAAAAAGCCTAATTACATATATTTTAGCTCTTTGACTGCATTCACACGTAAGGTTTTAATGGAAAATTGAAAAAAAAAAAAACTTTCATATATAAATGATGCTGGCAATCTCATTTGCTTTATCGTCATCGTAAAATTTCAAGCTTGTCCTACAAATAACCCTAAGACCGGTTCTCTGCTTTGCATTTTAACTGCTACAATCGCATCTCTGCATTTTAGCTCTTTACTAATCTAAAAAAAGTAGCTCAGATTTCCAAGTGAAAAATGACGCTTTATTTTAGAAATAGATCTAACCTAATCACATTGTCTGGTACCTTAAGGACAAACACAAGCATTCAGTTTGTGTTTTCAAATATTCAGCACTACATATCTAAGAAAATACAAATTTTCTGAACGAAAATATAAATCTATAAGCTAATTCTGAGGTTGACTTGAAACCTTACCTTAAATTAAAAGTGCAATAAATTGCAATGCTCAGAAAACGGAAACATTTCTCACAATGCTGAACCAATGAGAATAATTTTTTGTCTGAATTTTTCTTGCGATAATATAACTGTAATTAATAATGATTATTACATCAATTAATTATTTATATCATTATTTAACATTTTCCTGATATGGAAATATCCTTTTCGGTTTTCGAATAATTTTACATTATTATGAAAGGTTTGTTCGGTTCTTCCATTTAAAAAAGTTTATCATCTAATCTTTTAGGTATTTACAAATGATTTTAATTTTAGTGTTAATACTCCAATAAGGAAAATTTTTTACCAGAAATTAAAGCATAAACATATTTGGATAATAGAAAACTTTTATTATCACCAAAAAGCATTTAATATAAGATGAAATTAATCGACTTAATTTTAATCTTCGTATCAGCTTTCCTATACATAAGAGGAGAAAGCAGACATTTCCTTTCATTAATTTCTTAGTATCCTATTTAACCTAATTTTTTTTTTATTTGAATATAAATAACTTGATTTGCGAAGCTTAAACCATTCACTATTGACCGAGTTGAATATCCGATTCATTTCCTTTTCCTCTTAATATTTCATTGTTTTAATATTAAAAGTCAATACAAATGAATTATTTGAATGGTACACAATATTTTTCACCTTTTCTCATGAAAACATACGATTATATCTAAGTTACCTTTTTTAAAAAGGCGAGAAAATATACATTATAAACGAAACAAAAAAATCGGAAACTATCATAATTTTTTTTCCATACTTATTCGGTTATTCTTGAACAGAAATCTTTTTAGTTGCAATTAATTTGTTCTAAGTTGTTGATTAAGAAACAAAATTTTTTAAAAACTTATCGAAATGTTTTAAAATATTTATCTTTCTCAGTAAGTTGGCATTTCTATCTGTAGTTTCAAAAAAAAAAAAAAAAAAAAAAAAAAAGCACAAATAAGAAGGTTTTTTTCTTATTTCATCTCTACACTTTCTAAGAAGGTTTCCCATTTCTTTTTGTACGCTGTTTTTGCCTGCTTAATCTTATCTTTAATCTATTTTGGCAGAAAATATATTTTACAGATTTTCGCCTAATTAAACTCTACTGTCTTTACCCAGGCAAAAACTTAAAATTAATAGTATAAATTAACAACTTTATTCCATAAAAGAAATGGCACGATTACATTAATCCATTTCAATTAAAGATAAAATAATAAAAATATCTAATTTGTTCCTGCGAAAAGCATTCAAAAGGAGGAAATTTAATTTAACGTCAAATTCTCAAATGACAGTGAAAAACAAAAATGTTTATATTTGCTTCCGAGAACTACATTTAATTTAAGGAAATTTAATATAAAGTGCCTTGCACCGTTCATCCATGCAAAATATTCGCTATGAGAAATAAAAAACGAAAATGTTTATAATTGCTTCTGAGAACGACATTTAATTCGAGGGAAGTTGACTTAACGTTAAGTGTGCTTCTACGTTCATGCTTGAAAGTCGTAAGCAGGTAATAAATGGCATCGTAACTGATTGCTACTGTCTAAGCGATTTACTTGTTTAAGTCACTAAGATAATTTTTACCCGAGTACTCACGCTGTGTTGAAAAATCACGTTCAAAAGCCTTTAAGATATGACTGTATCCATCTTTCTTGTTTGAGTGGTTATTGGAAAGAGTATCCTAAGCAATAAATATTCTGTCTAGCATATGAAGATACTTAACATGACTTATTTCGTAAAATTGAGACTTTATGAGGTAATGCCACAAAAATGTTATTTATAAATTAGTAACATAAGCATAAATATGCCAAAAAATTTTTCATTCTCAGTTGTCATTAGCGCATTACTCTATGCATATAATACGACTAACTCTAGATAATGCGTCTATACATATAATACGACTAACTCTAGATAATACGACACATACATTTTCTTGTAAAATGCACTTATTATTTATTTATTTATTTACTTTTCTAATCCAGATTATCTTAGACATGAATCATCATCAATAAAAGTATCTTGTTTATAATGCAAAAAACGTAATTATCGAAGCGAGCTTTATTTTTCCGAATCCATGTAGAAATGAACCGAAGTAAGTTTTAATAATAATTTAATTTTTGAAGAAATTTAGATAATATTTTATAAAAATAACCATTGTTGAAAAATTCAGTATGAACCTGATAACCCTTTGCAAATATGTAATAAAAAATAAACAACAAAAATAAATTTTATTCCAAAATTTAAATTTTTGAAAACTATTCGAAACATACTCATTTATTAATGAATTATCGATAAGTTTTAATGAAATAAATATTTTACATTAATATACAGGAAATTTATACATACGAGAGTAATTTCTTCACTAATTTTCAATATTTTCTTAAAATTAGTTATAATGACTCATTCGTTATCTCTAGAAAATACTAATAGATTTCACTATGTAATTAAACTTTATTTTTGTCAGATTCTTTAATTTCGCCTAAATGTTTGTGATACGAAATAATATTTGGTAAAGAACGTTTAATTCTACTTTGACAGTTCATTAAAAGATCTTATTAAGTTTAATCTTTCTCAAAAGAAAGTTATGCAAAGTAACAAGTAGTGGTGTTAACACCTAATTAGTAACGGCCTTGTTGAAAAATAAAGAATACTGCCAAATCAAATGTAAATATACTGCATAGCCTACCATGCAGAAAGAAAGAAATAAAAAAGCAAGATCACTGATGAAAACAAAGCATTAAATAAAGAAAAAGAGCTTACGCAGTAAACAGAAAAGAAATCTTTTCAAAACAATTACTTTGAATCATATATACATATACCATAAAATAGAACAAAAATAAATTGTAGTTTACAATGCTGCGACCTGAAATTAAAGGCTCTAATGAGAAAATTATTTAAGTTGCTTTAAATTTACAGTCAACAATTTTATTTTAACAATTTAGCGTAATCTTTAAAATTTATAGCGGCTTCAGACATCAAAGATTATTGAAATCAAATTATGAGAATAGAGGAAGAAAATTAAAACCGTAAATCCTCAATTTAATGGAATTCATTTAAATGGTAGAATCTGTTTATGATCTTAAAGTTTTTTTAACCTTCTAAAGATCTTGAATTCCTTTCCTCTCATCTAATATATAGATCTAAGAAGTTTTAGTTCTATTAAAGTATAAAACTAAGTTTTATTTTCTATTTGCAACATAATTTGAAATATAAGATCTATTTAAAAACTAATAGCAAATTTAATTTAAAGGACTCAAAATTTTAAGGATTTTTTTATCCCGATAAGTGAGCTAAGTCTACGATTCACTGCAAGATTAAAGTTCATTAAATACTTTGTGCAGATCAAAGCTTCTTTAAATGCGATAATACCATTTTGTTGCCTAAAGGTATCAAACCTTTTTCTTAGAACTTAATAATAACTCACTGTTTCAAAGGATACACTTATTTTTACTATATCCTTAAATCATAATAAAACCTATTCTTTTAGAATGAGAAAAAAAAAAATACCAAGTTAATTACAACTTTTTATTCATGCATTTCATATGCTGAGAAGTATAAAACATATATTATTGCTTAAATTTAAAAGTAAAAAAACTACTAACAAACATAAAACTTTTTTAAATGATAAAAACCAAAGATGGTAAACAGAAATCAAATTAATTAATTTACAAATGCATCTAGAAAATCATCAGTTAAGAAAATTAATAAATGAATTTCAAGAAAAAGACTTACACATTTGATAGCAATGGGTCACAATGTAGTATGAAGTAAATGTATTAAGAGCTCGTGTTAGGTAAGGAAACGGAACGCGTAAATTTACACAAGCGCGTTTCAGTTTAACTCCGTTATCAGTCGCATCACCCACCACATGAGCAGTTCCGATCATTTGCTTCACTCGAGTAAAGCCAGTTTTGGAAGTCCAAGCTAAAATGAAAGTCCCTAGTACTTCTGGATTCCTGCAGTGTTTTCCCTAGCGGTAGGGAAAAATCCTAATGCGTACGGCCTCTCTTTTCGGTTTTCGAGTAAACGAAACAGGTGAGCATGAAACGTCAAAGCATAAGGGTGAATTAATTTAGAAAGATCGTCCTGGCATTCTAAGTGAATAAGGATTTAGGAAATAATAAGGGCTTTCCATTATCATAATAAAATTGAAAGATGAAGGAATTTACAAATTGGAATGCTATTTGTTTTGTTCAAAAACATTCAGATAGATTTTATATTTATTATCTCTTGCTTACAGCACAATAATTCGTTTTAGGCAATCAATAAAGAGATTAAGAAACATCGATAAATTTAATTAAACAAAAATAATAAATAAAAAATACATAAAAGAACATTAACAAGATTAGAGTAAAAAAATAAGTTCTTAAGCATTTGTATTGTCAAATATAATAACACTAATTAAATGAAAAATAATCAAAAGAATTATTATAAAGCATAGTTAAAACACCTATAATTTATATATATACCATGATAAAACAAACAATTTCGAAAGAAGGGAGGGGGAGCTGAAAATTTTCCAAACGATATTCACAGTAATTTTTCAAAAAATGTCGCAGATGCAGTTAATATCAACTCGAAAAAATATTACGAAGAAGCTAATTCATAATTCAGAACTGAAGAGTCTGTCAAATGAACATCTCATGTAGAATGAGGTTTTTTTTTCTGTTAAGTTATTTAGATAAAAAACAAAACTTCATTTTATCCTTTTCCGGGATTCTAAATTTTATACAAAGGATGAAAGTCGAAAAAATCGAAATGTTTGCCATCCTACAAGTTTATTATGGACCCCCAAATAGTGTCATGAGTACGCTCAAAAAGTCATATGTTAGTTTAAAAGTAGAATATCAAAAGTGGTTTTAAAAAATATTATTTAAATGTAAGAAAATAAAGAAATTAAAAACTTTGAAATGACAAAACGGTCTAAGTCTATTCAAATAGTTTATTAACTTATAAAATGTTTTATAAAATCTGAAGATTGATTCAAGTTACAGAAATAGTTATGTGAAATCAGATCAAGTAATAAAACTAGATTCTCAAGAATTAAAACTTTCTTGAAAGTAAAATTGATACTTCAAAAATACAACAATACATTCAAAAGAATTAAACTGTAATATTACTTCAATTGATTTTAATATATGCTTGCAGAAGATGCTTCGATAAATATGCAACAACTAGGCCATGCACCTTCATTTATCTGTTCTATTTTTATTTTATTTACTAGGGAAATATTTTTTCGTAAGGTCATTCCGGTATATCATTGATAATAATTCCGATATTTATCATTAATTTTGAAAGAATTGCTATTCACAATTGACATCTAATAGTTGAATATCCTACAAAAAATGAGTTAAGAAATTATAAATTAGTTTAACCCCTTCTTGGTCGGATTTTTTTTCCTATTTCCGCTCCCCCCCCAAAAAAAATTATCTTTTAATGCCGAAAATTAATATATGTTACATTCTGTATTCGAAACTGTATATTATTTATATATTATTGTATCATATTATATAAAAATTCGAGAAATTTAAAGAGATTTGTAAATAGCGTGGAATTCAGTTTCAACGATGCAGTATTTTTCTTCATCACAAGGCATTCGACTCCGACTGTACAGACACAAAAACGCCAGCAATAGGAGATGCTACTCCGACCAAGAAGGGGTTAATTTATTGACATCGATTCGAAGGTATATGATGACTATTTTGATTACATAATTGTGAACCACGGTTAGAAAGAAAGGCCATACCTAAACAGAGAAATATCTCCAATATGTTTGTGGGGAGCGGTGGCCTGGTGGTAAGGTCTCGGCTTCGGAAGCGGAGGGCTTCAGGTTCGTGACCCGATTCCACCGAAGAACCGTCGTGTAAGGGGATCTGTTGCACGTTAAATCCGTCATGACCAAACGTCCTCCCACTGGTGTGGGGTGGAGAAGGGGATGCCAGTTCAGGTGTCGTCCTCGTTATCTGACCGCGGTTCAAAATTACGAGGTCCGTCCCAAAATAGCCCTAGTGTTGCTTCAAACGGGGCGTTAATATAACCAAACCAATCTCCAATGTATTATGTTACAATTGTTACTTATCCTAGATGGTCTAGCTTTGAATTCAAAACTCTCCAAAAAATCGATGAATAAAATCGGGTCTTTTAATATGCCACATCTTTGGTAAAACCCAAATAATCAAGAATGTAGGAGGAGGATGTCTTGACAGCTTTACACTAGTGGCATTTTGGAAAGTGCTTCCGACTCTGCTGGAAAGTAAACGTTTTAGTGTGTCTCCTAATAAATCGTACAGTCATCTGTTATTTTCTAATGTGTTTACTCTTGAATTGAAGAGATCCATCAGGGGCTCAATCAAAGCACCATGCAAAATTGACTGAGGCTTTCTGAAACCAATTTTTCCATTTTTTTAATTTTTTTTTTAATTGGGGAGATTTTAGAGTAGATGAGTGCTTTGACACTATGCATGGTTTCAGCAGAAATAGTTTTGACTAACAATATAGGATGGTCTCATAGAAAGTGGAAGGAGTGTTACAAGGATAGTTGAAAGATAAGACCTAAAATATCCAAACGTTCACATCGCCCCCCCATTCGTCCAATCAGATAGGTATTGTATACAGGCATGACTCTGTTAAAATCCAGTTCAGTAACAGTTTAACATAATGCAGACCCTTATAAATTGCAATAAGATCAGACCTGAAAACTAAGCAGTGGTCAGTGCTTCCGGTGATAATACTGATTACACCAGCAGAAGTTTCCATGTGCACACTACTGGAAAAAAACATCTCTATCGTCTCTACTGCCACCCTTATACATCTTAAAGGAATTGAGGGATTTGTCTCTCCAAATTTACATGCTATATAATTGGAAAAACATTTGAACCTAATGGATTGAATGCACACCAAATTCGCAAATAAGGCAGGGGTTCTGCGGTGCTGTCTTAAAACCACGCTCTTCAGGTTCGGAAGAACAAACCTTACTTTCACAACCGAAAAAAGATTAATTAACATGTTTTATTAAAAAAAACATTTTATTGAATGACAGATTTCAGTTCAAGATTTCTTTTTAAGTATCGTAAATTAAGCATTTCAGTATTTTTCTTTTCCGTTTAAATTTTCAACTTTTATAATTTGCATTGTGTAAGAACTTCTTTCTAGGAATTTTGCAATGTATAAAAATTAAAAGAAGTAGAGGAAAAAGAGAAAATTGTCAGCAGAAGTTTTATATTTTTTTAAAATAAGTATGAAGATTCATTCTATAAAACAAATGCTGAAGTTCTTAATGATTTTTATATTAAACTTTACAAAATCAAATGAAAATTTAGTTTAAAATTCAGAAATTACAACTAATCAGAATTGCTCTGATGCTATTTTGGTTGCGATTAAACCAATAAGAATTTTTTTAAAGATTAATCTGCAGCTTATAAAATGGCTTGAAATAAATTTTTATTACATAAAACATATGACATCAATTTAAATGTGAAAATCCACCCTACCTTATTATTGTGAAAATTCCTTTAAATATAATGAAGGCTTATGAAATGCGTAAATATGTATAATTTAACCCTTTACACTCGGAAAAGTAATCTGATGCATAATTATTCACCTAATACAAGAGCTTGTTTATTGTTCCGAAAAATAAATATATATAATTGTTTTAAGTTGAATTTCCCTAAAAATTTAATCTACATCTTTTCACCATTCTGTAGACGTTTTTAACATTCAAAATTGAAAAATAAATAAATAAAACGTCAAAATTATCCACCGTCTTGAAACACGAATGAGAAGCACTATCCGAGTGCAAAGGTTAATCTTTTAGGTGCAGGTGTTCATGCATAAATTCAACTAAAAATGAAAATTTGGAGACATTGAAGCTATTAAAATAAACAATAAAACTTCTGTCTGTATATAACATAGATAAATAAACAGTTTATCATTATTTTTGATAAAATCTTTAAATGATGCTTTTGGCGAAATTTTATTCATAAGAAACTTCAGAGATGAAATCTTAAAATAACTGACAGTCCAAAATTATATATTTGTTGAAATTTGTCGATATCGATCGTAGCGATATATTTAAAATAATAAAAACGATAAGAGATTTCTACTTATTTTAAAGTCTATAAAACTAAACAATGTACTTCAGTTATCAGTATTATACATCGGATTCTTTGAAGATAGTTAAAATAAGTCATTTTTATTTTCTAACAACAATTTCCCCCCTATTTAAAAATATTATTAAATAAAAAATATCAATAATTCTAACTTTAGCGTTTAATCAATTTCATTCCCCAAATTTATGATTAATGGATTCCAATTTTTTTTCTTGGTATTTCCTAAATTTACTGTCAATATATTTGAAAAAAAAAAGTAAAAACATCTATAATATTTCATCTATAAAGAAAGAAAATAAAAGCAATTTCAAATTTCAATACAATTATGGGTAAATTCTACAACACTATTTCTAAGACAGGAGAAAAAATATGTATTGACATTAAAAAACAACAAAGTCGACTAATTTAATTAACCCAGTTTCTTCAGTTGTTTATAAAACGATTTTATTTCAAATTTAGACATTTGGGGGTTCAAAGTTATTGTAGGGAATTTTGCGGAAAATAAATTTTCCCTCTTCCTCCAACTCCGTGCCATTTAAATAACCTCGGCCACCGTTAAGCACAACGTGACATGAGAAGGGGGGGGGGTCATTTCTTTCTCAATGAACACCTGCATACTTCCTTTTTTTCTTCTCGTTTTTTGTGTGTGCAGGAAATAAAAGGTTTGAGGGAAAGGCTGAGAAAAGAGTACTAGAGGACAGTTCTTTTAGAATTTTTCCTACTCCCCTGCTCATGACAGCAAGAAAGAAATCTGATATATAAAAGAATTTTCTTTTTAAAAACAGAAAGAAAGAAACCTAAAAACTTTTGTTGCTGCTAATATAAAACTTGAAAGTGCTTTGTTATTTGAATAATAGGCAAATTTAGTAGAAAAGTAATATACAAGAATAATTTTTTTAAAAAAACAGACAATAAGAATTATAAATTTAGAGTTTATATAATTCAGCAGTTCAAAATAATATTTAAAGTTATGATGTTCAAAAAGTTGTATAAAAGAAAAAAAAAAAAAAAGGAGAGGGACATTTTTTTCGGAAAATATTAGTAACCGATTTTTTCAATTTGTACTGAAAACACTGCTGGCAAATTAAAATTTAACATTGCGTCATATGATAGCCATGCTCTTAAATTATATTTTTTATTAATTTAATTTCATAATTTCACAACAAATAAATGAACAATGTTTTTTTATCCCCTTTTTTTGTTGGGGAAAGAAAGATTTTTTTTTTTTTTTTTTTTTTTTTGCCAGATACAAATTTATTTTAGAGATGTTAGAGATGGGGTTTTTTTTATTACATAAACATATGAGATCAATTTTTTAGATGCGCGCTGATTGGCGTATTTTCTTTGAAACGATGGATGGAAAATCTAAAATTATCCTTTTTTTTATTGAATAGTGATATTCAAATTTTCATAAATCAGTCAGTTTAGTGATTGATTTAGTTGATTGGAAATTAACTCTTTTTATTTAAAATATTAGTGTTTCAAGAACATTTTGTTATTCGTGATTTCCACAGCAGAAGCTTTATGTAAAATCAAAAATTCATTATTTATTAGAGCATTTATTGAATCAAGTTACATAAAATATAATCATTTTCCATTTAGACCATTTTAGCAGATTTGTGTATTATTAAAGGTTTACAAATTAGCTGAGTGGCCCTGATTTGAATGGATATCCCGTTCATATTAAACAAAACTTGCCTTAAAATAAAACTGATTTATTGGATTAATAATATAGAGAGTGTAAAAGATCATAAAATAATTTTTCTTGAATTTATTTTTTAGAAAAAATATTTCATATTTGTTTCATTTCCTACAGACACGTGCTGAAAATTATATTTTTGAAGATTTCATTTCCAAAAAGATTTAATTTATTTTTAATTGGAGCTTTAATCAATGTGATGGCAACACTTTGAAAAAAGCTAATTTTCCCCCATGAATGCGAAACGTGCTCTTGTAGCTTACATTTTATTTTTATTTTGTACGAAAAAAATTGTTGAAAAATATAGTTAAAATATTTATTTAAAAATTCATTAAAAATAGAAACTTAATTTTAAGATTAAAATATTGGTATCATTTAAAGGATAAATTTTTGATCTTTAACTTGATGTAAAAATCTTTTTTGTGCGGTAATATTTTCGGAAGTTATAGAAAAAACACGCCAAAATTTCGCTGAATTTTTAAATAAATAAAATTCTAATTAAAAATTTGAAAAAATAACCCCCAGGTGCACATTCCCGGCCTCCAAAGTATACACGTGCCAAATTTGGTAGCTGTAAGTTGAATGGTCTGGCCTGTAGAGCGCCAACACACACACACACACACATTGAGCTTTATTATAGGTATAGATATAGATAAAGATAAAGAAGTAAGCTTATAAAGTCTCAACAACTTTTAGTTGCTTAAAAAGCGACAAATAAATGTCATTCGAAGCCATTTACGACACCTCAACTCTCAAATGCTCAAAATGCGAAAGCAATATTATACACACATACTATATACATATCTTCGAGACAACTAACCGAATTTAAAATTTAGCGTTCTGGTGTATAATTTGTAGTAAATAATTTACAATGTCTATAAATTAAGATAAGTTTAAAATAAGAAAATACAATAAGAGCATTTTACACCAAGAGAGAGTTATATTGAAACATTGATGAAATGCAAACAAACCATTTAACTTAGAGTTAATAAATAAAAGAGCACGATGATAAGAGAAAAAAAAAGCTATAATATATAATTATTAAAAAAAAGCTGCAAAAGCGAATACATACGGGAAATAAGTGACACAAAGGACAGAAGAACGCACGCTGACGAGCATTTCCTTGCTACATGAGACAATCAAGGCAGTCGTCACTCTTAAATAATGCTTCAACCAATTCATTCTTAAGATATAATGCAGTTTGAATGAAGCATCTCAAAAACTTCACAGTCTATTCTTCAAAGACGTACCACGATAGATTCCACCGAGCGAGAGTCACGAATTCTTCACGACAGCAAGTGAAAAAAGAAAAGAATGCTATGTAAAATTTTTCTTTCATGTTTAATGTTGCAGAAAATTTTTCCTTAAAACACGAGAACCGTAAACTGTTATATAATTGTTCAGAAGTGTTTGGCTCGCCGCTTATAACGTTTGGTTTGCATACAATATAATAGATGCATGGGTCAGTAACTTCCGTTTTCAAAATACCAAAGTAACCTCAGCTGCAGGTAACTACAGGGGTGTGTCTCTTTCAACTGCATGATGTCATTATTCAGTTTCATAAAATCAGCCTTGACTTTTTCAAATGGGTAACCAACGCGGTTGGATTTGAAAAGCAAGAAAACATTGCTTCAGTTCGAAATTTGAATGAATGAGTTCACGAAAGTCTAATATTTTATTTATTTAAATAAAAATTGCATGTATATTTAAATTAAAAATCAATGAATATAACATGAATTGAATCATGAGATAATGAATCCAATGCTCATATAGTCATTCATGAAGTATAGCTAGCTACAAATTAAAACTGGCCATCTTTAGCTTCCAGCTTGCTCCAAGGGAATACTGACTGTATTTAATTTCAATTGAAAGCCAACGATTTTCTTCATTTGCTGAGTCTGGGAGACTGTCAAGGTTTTATTTTGAGATATCGCTTGAGATAGATGCCATTTAAATAAAAATTGGAGCTGGAGAATTCTGTCAAGATTTATCTCAATAGAGAATATACAGTGAAGAAGTGTTTTTGAGATATATGCCGAAAAGAGAGGGGCATGCAACTTTTAGTGACATAGCTAGGGGTCATACATTTTCGTTTAAAATAAAATTTTGTTAAATTATTCAGTTGTTTGGGCTGGAAAATTGATTCTTTGGTTTTTGCCAATTATTTTAAATACAGGGTGTCCAAAAAATAATTTTCCCTGTTTGGAGGCATCTGCAATTAAAACGAATTAATGGAATGAACCTACATTTCATATGCAGTTTCAGATTTCCAACTACGTAGACTTGGCGGCTGTCGAGGATCTCTAGCTGAGAGAAGGCGCAAGCAGGTTATTAAAAAAGTTATTCTGAATGGCGTATGAATAAGTACGCAAAAAAAAAAAAAAATGCAAATTCTATGAATGATAAAATATAATTATAATATTAATACTTTGTCAAGTACAATTGGTCAGATTCCTGTTTCATTATGTTCAAGAAGTAATTAGAATGTTTATAAAACTGAACAATGCCTTTTTTTTTTTTTTTTTTTTTTGATCTCTTAAGTTTAGTAGTTTTTCATTTTCCGTTCGGCTGGAATGAATTGGTTAGTGACAAGAAAATAAATGTTGAGCATTACTTTTAAAATATTGTTAAACTGATAGTGAGTAGATGGGAGAATTACGTACACGTACACACACACACAAACAAATAAAACCTACTGGTGAAAAATAATGTACTACAGCAATATATATCATCTAAATAATATGTGCATTTGCTTTCATCTAGCAAAGTTGCATCGGTCACTTATCGGTCGAAGAGATATTCCATTAAACTAGAGGTAGTCCGGGTCTTCTACGGTTCCTATTGCTTTTGGGGTCGCATTTAAAATTGTAAATTAGCTTTCAGATCAAAATTACATTGGGGAATTTTTGACTGTTTTTCGCATTAACTATTTTTAAAGATGACATTTTTTACAGCATTAAAATGCAAGAACTGTTTCATTTATTTTCCCTCCTTTTTTCAAAAATTTTGTATTTTTTCCTGACTTACTAAGGTATGTCTTCTCTTATACTGATGTAGTGAGGGAAAGGGAGCGCTAAGTGGCCCTGGGCGCCTTCCTTGAGAGGACATTGTACGATAAAATGTTTCAGTGATTATTGCGTTTTTGTTGAGAGGTACAAGAGGGAGCAATGATGTACTACAAGCCGTGTGTTCATTTCCTTCGTAACATTACGGATTTCACAAACTAAGGATCATTACTCTACTATCAGATTATATTTAAGATCTATTAGTTGCAGAGTTACTTAACAATGGATGCAATACGTCAATTGTTGTGCGAATGCATAAGTGATAAACTATATATAATTACGAAAGGGCCTTACTAAGAAAAAGTTTCCGAAGGAGACTATTGTGAAAGTCATCCTTAAATTAATATCTGTTTTTAAAATGGAAATGGCTTGTATTTCAAAATGCTGCAAAATGCAAAAATTTTATTTCAAAAATATTTTTTTTTATTTACATTTGCTAACTAAATAAATAATTTCATTATTTGAAAGACGCAAATTTCTCAATGTAAGGATGACTGTTGGGATGAAAATGTATACTGGAGAAAGACGAAATTTCTGTATAATTATTAAAAAAAAGTATTCAAAATTCATTCAACCCATAAAATGGAAATTCTAGAATTATCTAATTGAAATAGAAGATTTAAATAGCATTCATTTCAATACAAGAAAATTCCAATTTATATTTTCACCAATTTTTTTTCCGATAGAAAGATTATCAGGTTTTATCTTTCTTAATTGACAAAAAAAAGTTGAAAATTCAAAAAACATCGAGAAAAAAAAAAAACCTCCTTTGTTTGTGTTTATACAATCGATTCGAATTTCTCCAAATAATTGATTTCTCGGAACTGAAATAAAATTCGAATAAAAAACACCAATAAAATAATTTGTTCATGAATATGCATTGTTTTTGGTGCAAGAAATAAGGCGATGTTGATAAATTACCTCATAACTAAGAATAATAATTTAAATAATAAAATGCACTGTCGAAAGAGTCATAATATATTAGTCTTTCGACATCTATTTGCTTACAATTCCTCAATTCAGACAGTTATTGTGGTATTTGGGCATTTTATGCGTGTTTTCTTAGAACTACAACTATTTTTCATTCAAGTTTCCACACAATACAAAAAGAATGGCGCACATATCCAGGATATTTGACATTAATGCTTTCGTAATCGGAAATCAATGACAGTAAAAGACTCCTCCTAAGACTGTTGATATATAATAGAATGAAATCAATTGTTTATAACTGAAATGTGGCTTTCATCGTATCCGGATGTTTAAGATTACCATTCATTAATTGTTATTAGTATTTGCATCAGAACAAAAAAACAAAAAAAAATTTTTTTGGCAGTAAATTAGTAGCATTATACAATCAATATATTTTTGTGATGATTATCAAAACTTCGACGACTTTTCCTCTCTTTGCAGTTTTTTCGACTGTGGTGAGGAATTTAGGCAGAAAAATAATTAATAATGAAATAAAATTTTATTTTCAAATTGAACTTTATTTTTATTTTTTAATTTTAAAAGCTCTTGATATTTTTTTTATAGTTCATATTACAGATTTTAACAAATATACAGGTCTTTGTTTCTGTATTTTTTTTTCCTGAAAGAACAAAGATTTTTGTGGTATAAGAAAAGAAAATATTTTAACCGATTCCTTTAAGGAGACGTTTCAAATATTTCACTCTCGTGATAGCATTCGGACGAAAAAAAAAAAAAAAAAATCGGTACCATATTTTTGTAAAAACTTGAAAAACAGAAAAGTAAATGAAGCATTAAATTCATGATAAATTCTATTAATGTAGGAGAATGTGTATATGCAAGCTTAGGTTTTGGCGCTTTACAGGTCAGATTGTTGATATTTTAATACGCTTTTAATAACTCGCTTTTTACTCTGCCTGCTTGTTTATTCGACGCAAATTTTGCAATCGATTTTAATGAGATGAGGTAGAGATTTGAAACTTTAAACATAGCTCAGAGGTGGATGATAAAGCAATATTAACTCGCTTAATAGTCTATCTATTCAATACAAATTTTGCAATCTATTAAAAATTTCCATTACCGACAAATGGCGCCATGTGAAGTTGTTGGCTCTTCAGGAAGTTAGTTTAAAATCGATTGCAATCGATCACCCACCCACAAGACTAAAAAGCAGAAAATTATTCAAATTTAAAAAAAGTAATATACCACGCTTTTAAAATGGACTAAAAAGTATAAAATAATTTTTCGCAAGCACATACAGATTATTTTGGAAATTTGTGATTGTTAATTTTATTTATAACCTCATACAGTTTCCTAACCCCATAAAAATTGCCCTGAAACTCTGTAAATTTTTAAAATTAACATTTATTTTATACTTTTTAGCCCGTTTTTAATATGTAATATATTATTTTTTTATTTAAATAAAATATAATGAAGTACTAAATATAATTTTAAAATATAATGAATTCATAACATGACAGATAGAAATAGCGCCTCGCCAGTTTAATTTCCGAATCCACCGTGATTAACTGCAGTAGAAAAAAAAGACATGAAATCGCACCATACTGTGAAATAACATTCAGATAGATGCTAGACAACGCGCAATTCGTTGAGTCTCGTAGCTGTTTCGTCATATGAACGGACTCCATTATATTTTGTCAAAGCCATTCAGTAAAATTCAGGGCTTTATATGATATATACAAGACAAAAATGATGGCCTTATTTATGACTAAATAAATAAAAATTACATTCTTAAAAAGTGTTACAAAGTTTTGGATTTCTTCAAGGAACCTTACTTTGCTTACAGATTCTTCTTTCACTTAAGTTTAATATCTATAAAAATGAATATTATTACTCATCTAAAATGTGTAAATATAAAAGCATAAAAATCTTAAATCTTTAGAATTACATAAATATGTAAGTGATCATGTAATTTATATTTTGCAAAATCAAAACATATTAAACATTTCGAAATAAGTCTTTAAAAATCTTATATTTTACTTCACAGTATCTTTTAAAGGTTGTTTAAAATTGCAACAAAATTTTAAAAATCTGTAATAAAGTTCGATTTTATATTTTTTACAAGTTATCACAATTAGTGAAGTTTAATCATTACTGGTGTAAGAACTAAAAATTTTACTTTTTTAATAATCAGAACATTCCTCTTTTGCTATTCGAAAACTTCTAAAATATGAGGGAATACAGGAAATGAATGACACATTTAGAATCTCTTAATTTCATTCAATTGCTATTATCGTATGAATACATTTTCTCCGTAAGCAGTGCAGTATTAACAAATTTTATATAATAAATTCTCCATCTTCAGTATTTTATAAATGTAAAGTTTAAAAATGTTACATAGAGCATTCCATCTATTTTACTTCATCAGAAATATTTTGAATCAATAATAATCAAAAATATAATAAAAATAATTTCCATAAAAACTAAAATAAGTATATTTATAAGCATATCTATAATTATACACTCATTCTCAACAGAAGAATATTTATTTTAATGTTACGTTGAGGAAGATTTACTGAAAGAATACATAAGATGTATAAAATATAATAAGTGAATTCCAGAAACATAACATTTCAACTAGAAATATCTGACAAGTTTTAACACATGTGTAAATAACCGGTAAATTATTTCTAAAAATCCTGTTTTCCTACAGAAAAAGAAAAGAAAGAACTACGAATACCTGTAGGATTCTTTTTCTAATATAGCCCGAGGAACATTGAGGTAACTACAACAAGTCTTTCCTAATAATTAAAGGTATTCAGTATTAAGGAAACGCTTTACTAAGCAGAGCTACACATGCAGAGTGTTGACCTGCCCAGATTAGTTTTTACTATAGAAAACTTCGAAAACCTCGAGTAACGGTAACAATGTTGTCTGACGTCACGAGTATCGTGACGTAGGACTTCCGGTTATCCAAAATCAGGTTCTCCGTGGGAAAAAAGCGAAACCTTGATCTGAGTGAGGCCCCTCAGTTCTCTTTACCCTACGGCTTTAGAGGGGGGGGGGTAAACATGGGGTTGTTTATGTGAGGGAAGACAGTCTGAAAAATTCCTCAAGTGTCTGGTACTTTTGAACTATTTCATGCCAGCTGGCAAAAGTGGAAGAACGCAGTAAGATAAAGAAATTACAGATCGTTAAGAAAACTTTTTTTTTTCCATTAATGGTGGTGTTCGGACGTAATTCATGAAACAGCGCCATTATTGTGAGGGGATCAGGCAAAATTTTACCACCTCTAATCCTTGTGTTAATTAGCTTAAAAAATAAAATGAACACATTAACACAGCATCTTCGAAATTTCCTCTATCAAGACTGACACCGGAGGCTATATACTCCCATCCTTCATCGTTGTATGATGAGTGATTTCCAAATGAATTACTGTATTGATGTTTGAAATTTTGACAGTATGACTGATTTTTTTTTTTCATAATTGTTTTAAACAGTTTATTTATTTTTATTTTTTTTTCACAATCAGTTTTTTGTTGGGTGGTGTGGAGTTAATACCCAGGTTTTATTTGATCTTTGCAACCGGTTGTGACTTCCGATTTTTTGGAGGGGGGGGGGAGCACAGACTAACAATAATTCATAAAAAATCATTTTAAGATATTTATTCGGCAAACATTAGAGAAATTCTTTAATTAAAAATGATTTTTTTAGTATTTTTTCTTACTAATAAACTACAGTTAGAAAAAAAATCGTATTGATGAAATCATTAAAAAAAAATTCTTTAAGAAAGAAATATTCTATAAGATTTATGGGAAATATTTCTGATAAATAAAAGTTGCTAGTATCCCGCAATCTTCGTTGAAGAAAATTTCAGCATTAGACAGAATTTTTCATTTTTCTGTGGAGAAATTAATTTTACATTAACATCTTGCATCAACGTTACTTAATATATAACAAAAATAAAAATGTTTGAAGCATCTTTAAATCAATATTTATTTTTCCAAAGTAGAATAGACTTTCTCTTCTTGAAAAAAAAAAAAAAATCACATTTCACATACACTTTGCTTTTTTTTTTAATTTCCGGTATCACAGCTTAATTTTAAATCATTTTTATAATTTTTTTCCCTTATTATTAAAAAACATCCTATACTAGATAACATGAAAATTTTTAATCACTTTAATATTGAAAAGCTGGAAAGCTTAAAAAGAAAAGAAGGGGCGGGGGGTAGAGAAAGAGGGAAAAACAAGACAGCCTTTTAACTTTTATTTCAATTTAAGACTTACTATTTGATTTAATTTTCTTTGGACAATTTCTATCTGACAAGAAAATATATCTTTGGCTCAATCTTAAAATTTAAAGTTCATAATTTAGTTACTAAGGTTGTAATATATCTGTTAAAAAGCTGACTTTAATTTAAGCGAATGGGTGAAAAACATAGTTGCGCCGAATGCAGCCAATCTAGGTAACGCTAAAAAGATAATATCTGTGGATTAATTTCATTTTTTATAGGGAAAATAATATTAATGAGTCATAAATTTAATTTTTTCCCTGGTTTCCATTTATTTTTGCTATGCGGATGAACAGCTTATGATAATATTCTTTGAAATGCCCTGGGAAATAAATATTCAGAAGGACGAATCCCGGCAAGATTTGTTTTGATAATATACTGCGTTTCCGCAGCAACAACAAAAATTCTAAATATAGCAACTTTCAATAAAATCATTCTAAGCGTAGAAAATTTAACAAAATAACTTTATGTATAGAAACTATTTACAAAACAGATTATTTTGTCCATATTGCATTAGCTGGACTTTATAATTGGTCATCTGAAGAAACAGATGCAAGCCGATGAAATTTGATCTTGTTTTTCTATTCTTAAATTCATCAAGACTGAACTGAATCACTGTTATGAACATTTTAAGAAACAAGGGTTTTAGTGTGGGTTTCTAAGAATCAGTGACTCTAAGAAACTGGTATCTTTCGTCAATGCGCTAAGTGCGTTAATTAATACTTTTATGAAATACCTGCATTTTAATTATAACAATATTATCGTTTCTATACGTAAGAAATTTTATAATAATGTGCTGTATAATGACTTGAAAAAGACTAAACTATATGACTTTTATTCAGAATAGCGTTATTTAAAAAAAAAAAAAAAAACACTGCCAGTATCTTGATTCGTAAATTGAATAGATGTGACCTCAAGTAGATGTGTAAATACTATGACAGCCATTTTAAATGGGAAGATTACTAAAAAGATTTATTTTTAAGCAAACTTAATTTTAAAAAAATATATTCATAGTGGTCCGGAGAAGAGCGTCTCGATGCCCCGGTCACAAGTCTTGGAAAATGCCTCATAACAAAATATTTTTCGCCTTTATTTGAATCAATTCAATACATATAATAAGTATGCGAAAAATTTCCTATTTCCTGGCAACCATTCATCATTTCCATGTCTTTTCGCATATGTTAAATACATTTTTTTGAAAGTTACCGTACAGTTACATAAATAGGATTTTTTTTATTTATCATCAAGCAACACTTTATTTGCTTATTTTCTGTTCTGAAGTGATGATTGGATAAGTTTAAGACGCTTTCGTTGAGGTTACGTAGTGAATGGAGCATTCCTCTCTTCCCTCTTATTTTTTACTTCCAGTCTAAACTTATCTTAAATCTCCGTCCATCCCTGGAATGCTATGCCAATAATCAATACAACAAGAAAAATACGTTGGTAGCCCCCCTCCCTCTCTCCTCCGACCTCGACCAGGCTCTTCTGTTGACCTCTAAACAGGCTTTGGGCAAATTCATTGATTCTTGTTGCACCATCTTCAATCTATTCGTATGAAAGAATCGTCGTTCCGAAATTATTTCTCCGCAACGTCCATTCATGGCAAAACATAGCGCGGAGCTATGCTGCGTGACAAGAATAACAATCGTTCAGATTAAGGATCTTCGTATTTTCGGATTGCGTGGCCTTTTAGAGGTAGTTCGATTTGACGGTTTATCGACTCGGGTTCACAACCTGTCTTACAAACGAGTGTAAAGAATGAAGAGTGCGTGAGGGAAATATAATAATGATTTTTTTTATTATTATTATTTGCAAAAAAGAAAAAAAGAAAAAAAAAAAACAATCTGAGGGAAATATTCGAGATTTTTGTGTAAGAATTTATTGTTTAACGATGATTGAACAAATAAGGGCGTTAGTTTCTTTTGAAAATAATCTTTTAAACTTTTCTATGTTTATTCTTCATACTTGAAGAAAATATTGAAATATGAGTTCTTAAAGAATGTATAGAGCATTAAGAACTGAAAAGGATCTGGTTAAAACAAGGTATGTATTTCGCCTCTAGACTTTCAAATTCAAAGATAGTTTTCATTTTTTCGAATGATTCAACTTCGTATTTTAATAAATATTAGAAAGTAAATAAAGTAAAATGCTTAACGGAAAATTAGAAATAAATTTTCTATAAATATAAAGATATATTTCTTAATGAGTCACTACATTTAATTAATTAATGTGATATGTTAAATTTATAGAAGAATAAGAGAAAGTAATTTCAATAAAATAATTTTTTTATTTAAAATAATTAAAAATCTAATAAAATCAACAATAAAAATATTTTCAAAATCCACGATTAATTTAAACAAAAGAAACCATATCAGTAAAAAGTTGATTTTTTAAGAAAATTTTGATGACATTTAAATAAAAATTTAAAAAAAAATCAACAGTGGAAAAAATAATCAATAATGAAAAAAAAATTGTTAAAACAAGTCAAAAGTCAACAATATTTTCCTTTAAAAAGACATCTTTAAAGCAGTGGCTGCTTCAGAGTAATCATCTTTTTTACTTATGCTTTTAGAAGGATCATAATCTTTTTGCCATTGTTGATGCATTAGTACCGCATAAAATTTATTTTATATCTTTATACAATAAAAAGACAAATTTCATAACAAAGATAGTTGACTGAAATAATTCAGTTAAATTTATGATAAATTGGATTGATTATAAGTTTAGCTTATTTATATGATTCAGTTAAATTTATGATAAATTGGATTGATTATAAGTTCAGCTTATTGATTAGCTTCTAATTTCAATCTTCGACTTTCAATTTTAATCTAATTCGTTATAAGTTTGGTGTATATTTCATCAAACAAATTTCCTAATATCCATTAAAAATAATTTTGACATTAATCGTTTTACTCTTGAATAACACTGTTACTTAATGCATGTAAGACGGAAAAGTTAATAATACCCAAGTAGATGCATTTTAATTCTTAAAATGATCATAACAGCACTGCTTGGGGTCTTATCGGGATAGGTGGACATGTTCGAAACTCATTTCCATTGTAAATTCATCTCCTTGACCCACCTGAACACTAAGAACCATACAAACCCCTGAATCAAATATCCTCACGTTGAGATGGAAGTTCAGAATTTGATTAAATTTTGAAACTACGGGATCTGCCCTAGCAACTTTCAGGCAACTTCAAAATGAGACATTAATACGAGAAACAATAGCCACTGAAGATGCTTAGCATTTTGTGATATTTTCAGACAGCGTTTTTGAAAAAGAATAGTCATCATTTCGTTGCTATGCGACAACGGAATGAAATAAAAAGGAAATGCATTTTAGAGTATAAACTCATAACGGCAAAATCCAAGATTTATTTTCATTTTTTTATCAGAGAAAATCCATTAAACACAAAATTCTAAAAGCCTCTTGACCTTCTGAAATCGCATAGCTGATTCATTTTCTATATTAAATGTCAATCTTGTATTCTGAAAGCGTATATTCAGTTTCTTAAATTTAACTGATAATGAATATCATTTTTAAAAAAATTTACGAAGTAAAAAAAAAAAGTTTTTCCTAAAACTGATTTTAATTAAATACCTCCTTTTTCTATCAGAAATGGTATATAAGCGGACACATCTAAATATATACATACAGAAACAAATATTTTTAGCTATATAATAAAACCTTTTAAATATATTAGCATATCATGAAATGTGCGCTATAAAAGTAAATAAATAAAAGAATATATGATCAAAATTCGTACCCTTGTATTACAAATCCTATGACCTTGACAGATATTTAAATGGCCATTTAGAATGACACGTCATCAGCTTTTCCAAGAAGTCTAAATTTTGGAAACCTTTCTGTCCTGCTTGTTCCGTCTTAGGAATGTCTGAAGATAGCTTACCACAACACGTAACAGTTTCTTTTTTTTCTTACAAGGTGTTAATACGAGGTGGTGAAAAGGCCAGAGCACTCACTCAATGCGAGCCCAACCCGTTTGTAGAGTTGAATCATATTGGTGGATTCATTTGCCTGTTGCCTACTCAACATCGCCTACAAGATACAGTGACTGCAAAACCGTAGGCAATAAATAACACCCTCGTAGATTTTTGAGAATCGGTAGCCCACATGTGTAACAGCAACTTCAGATCTTATATGATACACCCTTCAGAGAAACGAGTTGGATTTTGTGCTTCTTTGCAAATGCTGATCTACCTACACTCTATGTTAAACGCAGACTTCATCTAGGATAGATAAGTGATAGATAATGAAATTTTCAGGTGGGTTAAAATGTGACTGGTATGCCGCATAGTGCTACCATATTATTATGACAAGAATAATTGAAGAAGAATTGGATTTTCAATCTGATATAGTGTGAGGAAGTGCGTTTGTAATGTTATACTTTCTGTATTACGTTTTACAATCATTCTTAGCTTTTTCTCCCCCGTAGCGTTGGAAGGAAGAAGATTGAAATTTATATCCTTAAGCTTTTGTTATTCTTTAAAAATTTTGTATATTGTATGTTTATGTATTTTAAAATATTTCTCGGCGAATTCCGTCAATATTGATTTTAGAATCAGAAATTCATTGGTAAAAAGATTTAATCGAATGAAAGATATATTCTGTAAATACACTATGGGTTACTTCTCATCTAGTGCATAACCCTCTGAGCTTTCTGATATTAAAAGAAACATTTTCTAACTGATTTTACATTTCATTTGAAACTTATAAATTTCTTTGTGCTTTTATGAATGTTTTATGAATGTCGGATACATTGTTTAGCATTGAAGCAAATAGCACAAAACTCTCATGTTTTCAAGAACATAATTATGATTTTATGCTGCTTGAATAAAACTGGCAACAACTGTCAAAACATGCATACTTATCCCTATTAGCACAAAATACCCAACAACACTATCAAGATATTGTCCTGCATTCAGAAAATCAAATATATAGTGGTGATATCGTACAGTAACTTGGAAAGTATCAGCTGCTTTTACGTACACATTGTAAATACGATTCATAAAAACTTCAGTGTAACCTCTCACATCTGTAGTTTCCAAGCTCTTTAATCTATCAACAAGTGGTAAGAAAAGGTTTGAGTTTAAGTCCGAATATTTCTTTAGAGGAAGAGGAAAATCAAAATATTTATATAGATAGGTAATATCTCATTTGGACATTTACAAGAAAATAGTTTCATAAATATTTTTATCACTGAAATTTTACATTTTAAGAAAACATTTCAATATTGAAAAAAGCGGAACATTTTTGAAAAAAGAAAAAGAAGTTATAGTACATTCAAATATGAAATAAACACCCCCAATCAGTTCAGTATTTTAAAAAAGTAAACAAAATTTGAAATAGAAAAAAAAGCTTTAAAGAGAGTTTCTTTCGAAATTTTTATTAAAATATCGTTTTCCTTTTTTTTTTTTTTTTTTTTTTTTTTTTTTTTTGCAGAATTAAATCAATATAGTTTATAAAGTGAAAAATGTGTCGAAAGCGTAAGAAAATTTTTTCATTGTTGTTATTTTTTGTTATTTTCCTCATTTTTTCATTCTTTAAACAAATATAAATTAAACAAAAAATATCTTACATTTTAAAGTCTTCTCACTATATTTGCTCAATTCTTAGTTCATTCAAAATTATTTTATCGCGAAGCTTAATTAAAATCTTTATCACAATTATAGATGTATTTTTACTTATATTTTATTTAAATTATGGAGAAATTTACAGTGTTTTCTTTAGAAAATAATTTACAATGTGCCTTAATGAATAGAAGTCGTATTGGTTAACACTTCTATTAGCAATTTCTTAAAAAATAATTTAAAAAGACTTAGGAGTTAACTAGCCACAACATTCGCATATCTACAGATATCATATGTACTGAAGCAGAATTTGATTTTTTTTTTTTAGAAGAAACATTTATAAGCTCTGAGATATATTCTGAGATGGAAATAAATTTGTTTGCATTTAATAATGCTGTTTTACTTTTTAATTACTCCAAAAGCAATTAAGCCTACTCTCATTGCAATTTCAGTTACTACCATTAAATCCTACGGCTGCATATGTAGAAAGCCCGATTTTATTTCCTTTAAGCATTTTTGGGATGTCGTGAAGACAAATGTAAAAGCACACCATAGTCGTTATTGGATTAACTAAATTACAGACATTTATAACAAGTACTTGACAAGCAATTCTACAGTAATGTTTCTACTAATTGCACCTTCTTCCTGTAGTAATCATAAAAACAAAGATCGGAAGTTCCGGAGCCATTATTTCTAATTCATCTGCGTTTAAGGAAACAATGAATAGTCTTGGCATGAATAGCATTTATCTGTTTATAGATAGACTTCCAAATTACATAAATGTAAGTGATCATGGCTGTTGAATTTTCTTAACCTTGCACAAATAATTATTGAATTATATGAAGCCCTCTTTTTCTTCTGTAACTGGACTTCGGATTAGCTGGAGAAACAGCATTGCTAATGTTTAGCTGGAACTTATGTTCTGGCTATTGGAATATATATAACTATTGAATCTGTATTATTAATATATTCAAATTACTGACCCAATAGGAATGACATGCTGGAAATTAAATCCAATAAAAGCGAGAATAAAATATCTTAAGCTACTAGCAAGATTTTGCAAACTCTTGCCCATAGCTTAAGTAACAGATTCTTCCAAACCTTCCAATTTGTAATTTTGGAAGGTTCGGAAGAGAAAACGTCAGAAGTCCTGCTCTTATACATAGGAGCTTAAAAATTTCCATATAAAATTACAGGTTTTTTTGGGGGTAGTTCTGAGGGGAAGAGTATATTAAAAGGTACGACCCTCTGTCTTCTCTAAAATTCACACACTTATAGAGTTTTGGGTAATAAAGAAAATTAATACCTCAAAATACAAAACGAGTGATGCAATTTTTGTTAATGTTCGGTAAATTAAAATTGCATTTATGAATAAAACAAACCTCATAAAACATTTAATTTTCAGTTTGTACAAGACCCGGGACAAAGAGGTTCATCCACATTCTCATCTTCTCTTTCGGTAAACACTTTTTGAAAGAGATTATTTTATTCATGTTCCATTTTGATGTTCAATAGTAATTTTACAACTGGTAACTTTTTTTTACAAACGTCGCTACCTTAAATATTCAGATGAAAAAATTCATTCAGCTGGAGTTTATATGGCAGGCGGATACATGGAAAATGTAAAGACTTAAAATATTCATCGTAGAAACATTTCTTCACAAAAATATTAAATATTTTACCTTTTTTACAGGGAGCCGTGGTTTTTGTCCTTCCCCTCCTTTTCCTTTAGATAGGGATTCTCATTTAGGTTTGTAATTTTTCAACAGATTGATGAGTAATGATAAACGCTAATCAAATGGTTCATCTAAATTAATAGAGTCAGTTATTACAAAAATTTTAAATATTCTCTTATATTTATCGCCATAATAGTTATTATTATTATTGTGCAATGTACAATTACATGTTGATCTAGCAGTATTCACTGACGGTAATCCAAACATCTTCATTGTTCGAATACTAGCTTGGCATTGAAATCAGGGCAGTCAGGGTCAAGTCCAAACATGTGGTAAAATTGCATATCAAGCGCAAAATTGCGTTTCAAGAATTACTATTATTTTACCCCACTGACGGGTGATAGGGAATGGGTAAATTGAGCGCATTTCTGGTTAACTCTTTATTAGACTTTGACCTTCATCTCCTTTCCGTTTCCTTTTTCTCTTGTTCTTTCGAACAGTACAATTTTAATTTGAAAATCATGTATTTATTGTTTATTTCAATATCTTATTTTGCTAATTATATGCGTAATTTGATGATTATCGGTATTTATTGTACAGCTAGATAAAATTTAAACATCTCTTCCCTATTTCATTTCACTCTTATTTTGGTGAAACCAACACCTCCTGACAGATGCCCAGAAGCGCGGAAGTTTCCATATTTGAGAATAGACTATATTATATATTAGTTTTGGCTTGTTATTTAACGCGTTTATTTTATTTATAGGCGTTGAATCTTATAATCATTATAATCTTATCTATTACTGTAAAATCTCACTACAGTGAAGCACCATTCTTTCATCACACTAACAGCATTTTCACGCTTAAAATCATAAATTATAATGTATTTCAATTTCTTCTTAAGTTGTAAATCTCTTGCAGTGAAGTCTACAATACTTTTTAATTCATAATAATCGTATCTATAATTAATTTTACATTTTCATTGTTCGAATATCACGAGTTAATTCATCCTCTAAGTTAAAAGAAAGCGAGGTAATACCCAGTTGCAGACACAAGATGTAAAACCATCGTAAGTAGGGTTAGTCATACAAAATATGCATGAGAAAGAGTTAAGATAAAATAACGAAACAAATGCAACAAAGTCAGTTTATTGCAATTTTTTGGAGTAAGTTATAGAAGTTTATGAGGTGACAAAAATGATGTTTTCTTTTTTTTTTCTCTCTTGTGACGATAGAAACCCACGCAGTTTAAACATATTAGACTTTAAAAAAAAGATTAAATAAAATAACAGAATAAATGATAAGCCAAGTGCGTTATCTGAAATTGATAAAACGGAAAAGAATAGAGTTACCTTGATGTATCGTTTGTAGATAGTTTCAAAGCAGGTGGTTCTTGGTTAACTTCATGCGATTATTTTCACATTCAAAATGATTTGTATAGAAAATGGCTACCGGATTACAAAATATTTCCTGTTTAATGCTTTAATTCTTTTTCCTCTATGTTTTGCACAAGACGAAATAGGTAAGATATTAGTCTTTTTCGTTCAACTTATATTTATACTAAAAAAATCATTAGTATGCTTTTACTAATGCGTCATAAAAGGCTTATAGATTTATCTTAATAAAATGTAGCTTTTACATTAAGAAATTGGCAACTTGCTTTTATTTGCATATACACTTTAAAAATTTTTCCGTGAAATGATCTAAAACCCAATTCAATTTGCCCAAAAGAAATATTGCTTCACTTTCAAATTGATTGATTGATTGATTGATTCACAGTTCTATATAACGAAGTGCGTTTAAGGAAATCAGAGTAATGCAAAAACTTAAATTAAGAAAAAGGAACAAAAATGCTATTTTGATGCATTTGTTTTTAAATTTCGTAAATGGAAAGATGCGGTCTTTAACAGCGAAACTGGTCATACGCAAGTTGACATAAAAACTATCTGAACCCTGCATACGTAACCTTATCTTCCTGTTACTACTTTAAACAGACATTCAGGTAATGAATTATTTAATGCCATATGCAACAAGCAACAAAATATCAATTTAATTGTTTTTTTAATTATTTGTAAAAGAACATGAAAAAAAAATTCTGGTCAAACTTTATGAACAAATTACCGAAGCTTTTATTTTTCATGTTCAGCCTATTTTAGAATACAATTTTAATGTATAAGGCCTGATTAACACTACTTTTTAGTCTACGAAATATTAAAAGAGTTGAATGAATGATTCTGAAAATAATACTAATAAAACTTTCACGATGTGATACTTTCTGCAGTATAAAAATGTTTTTTTCCTCCACTAAATTAACCAAGACCTTAAATATTTTAATTTGCCATGAAATATTTATTTAAATGGCAAAAATTTAAAAAAATACCGATAAATCCGAAATAATAATGACGTACAAAATATCTATTTTAAGAAAGAAATCCAAATGTTACTGCACACTGAGTATTACTGTACTACTCGATAACACTGAGATAGTACACAGAGCGTATTTCTTTTATTTTTTTATTTTCTTCTTTTGGGGATTTTATTGCCTAAAATTTTAAGGTTATTCTTTCATGTTCTGTCTACTACATGCATATTTGTAAATATTTACAACTGCTTGATTAAATATAAATTTTTTAGGGATATTAATGTCAATATACTTTCTATATTCAGTGAATAACTTGTTCAGTTTTTATCAGAATTTAAAATTTCAGAAAAAAAATGTGACGTTTCTTTCGTAATAATATCCTCCTTTTGTCTTAACTGCTATTTTCATTGCCAAAACTGTAAACAGAGCCAGAAATTTATGGGAAAACAAACCGCAACAATAATAATAAAAAACTTCCCATTAGATGTTATGAAAGAGGGTTCTAGTCTTATGCTAATGCTTTTGAGAATCGGATAAAATTCTGCAAGTTTTAAAATAGCGTTAAATAACAAAAGTTTAATCAATAATCTAAATAATAATTAAATCCATGGTAATGATTAAAAATATTGATAATTCATTGCAACTCATATTAAGATAAGATGAGAAGATTTCGCTTGAATTTGTACAGTTTATATAACCCTCCTTTTAAAAAAATATTTAGAGATTTAAGATAAAGCTTTAGTTATTTAAAAATTACAAGTTTCGATTAATTGTCCAGTCATAATATGGAAATGAACGATAAAATGCACTCCATTTAGAAAATAATCCATTATCATTTTCTTAAATGGGAAAGATGCAACAAGAATTTCCAGTTTACAGATATAGAAGTTCTTGTTTTGGGTAAATTTTGAAGCAGACATCTAATTTTTGAATAGTTAAAAATGCCATATTTGGTGTGAATTAATCGCTGTAATAATGCGAATTTTAGTAATTCAAACCATATATAATAGATTTCAGAATAATAGATGTTTAAAATGCTTCTTACTCATACAAAATGACTTAACTCGCTCCACTTGCGATTCCTTATATTAAAAAATAGTGGGCGAAAAAATAAAATAAATTTTAAAAAGTTTTAATCCTTTTTCTCTTGATAATTCATACAGTCTACTTTTTTAGGTATATTCTTATTTTAAAGCATTATTTAATTTAAAGAAAAGGGGTTTCATATTATATATATTACATTTTTGGATCTACTTATCAATGTCAAGATTTCTTATTTAAATAAAAAAAAAAAAAGGGTTTCAAGTGGCTGATTCTTATATTACATGTTTTTGAAATTCCTAATAAATAATTCGCGAAAATTGTAGCATATATTTTAAAAACCATTACACGATCATTAATATATTATTTTATTTATATTCAAAATTGGAACTCGCTAATAATCTGCTACTTACCTTCCTAATTAGAAAAATATAATGCTGAAGAGTTTATTTAATTTTTTTGACCGAGCTTTACGTAGACACACAATAATCAAAGTGATAATGCTTTTGGCAATATGTTGAAAATTTAAGTAAAATATTAAAATTCCATTTCTATGATACTAAATATAGGACATGAAATGACGAATTATCTACAATTTTCAGATATTCGTTAAAATTAAAACTGAGGGAATATTTTTTTAAATTCAAAAACTTCCGTTTCAAAGGAATATTAGCCATGATATCCGCATTGTGCTTCTATTAAAAATTAAGAAAAATAAAAATCCGATATCTACTGCAGTAATTAATAATTTACTGTGGAAAATTGCAACTGTGTTATATAGGGCCAGCCTTCTAGGATGCAGCCCTATTGGAAACAATTTTAATAAATTATTCTCTATTTACCTTTTTAAGAATTTAAGGATTTAAAACTAAGAAAAATTAGTGGAATTGTTCCCTCATCGATTTTCTCATACACTGAAACATTTTTATGTGCTTCATTGACAGTTTCAACTTCTTCACTTTCTCAGCTTGGAAATAAAATTTATTTAAAGTTTTGTTGACAAGACCTTTCAAGTTTCATTTATCTATTACTAGGGTTTTCAATTATAGTTTTAAGATATCTATAATTGATTGAGACAGACAGATCAAAAGATAGTTAACCTTTTGATGCATGCTGTCCAAACTATGATGCAGATTTAAAATTCTATTGAAAAAACTTTATGCTAAATTTAATTCTTCTGGTTTTTTCTCTAACATTTCGAAATCTGCAGTTTTTGTATTAGAATTGCAAATCAAATTTCATCCAGTTAGCCTAGCATGTTTGAATTATCGTATTCACAGACATATATAATTTTAAATTTTTTTTTTTTAAAACTTAGGAGGTGGTCTAAAACGCGAAGTTAATTTGTAATTTGTTGACATTTATAACCGCTCTCCCTTGGTGTACCAGAAAGTAAGGGAAAGTTGATTTTTAAATCTAAACTCAATTCTACATCCTCTGTTAAAGGCTTCCAGGCCACGAACCCTCCCCTTTCTCTAAGTTAACTCTTAAATTGGGCCGAGTATGAATATAACTCTGGCGCAGGGCCCTTTGAGCCCGAATCCCAATTGAGAGCAATTAACTCAATAGACAAAAGTCTAGGCTTGCCATTAGATAAAAAAAGTCAGATTTAGATATTTTTGTTGGTTAACTTAAAATATTAAAGAAGCTCGAATATTTTATCATTTCTAAAACACTCAGATCTTATTATTTGCATGCCGTTAGGAATACATTCTCGCATTTTACTATACTGGTTGCAAATCTTTTTACCGCTATAAGTAACACGCTTTGTATGTGCAACTTCTATTTTAAAAGCAGTGCAATTTAAACTTATATCTCCCATAACAAAACATTTAAGGAAGTTAAAACAAATGATAATTTAGGAAATAATATGAAAACCTTTTGCTATGTTTATCCTTATCTAAATACCACATAAAAAGAAAAATGATTATTTCTATGGAAATCGAAACGTTTGTTTTTGTCCGGAGATAACAAACCTTTGATGACAAACCAGTTGGTTGTGCTTATTTTTTAAAGCAAGAATAATGACGATCATCAAACGACTAAAATTTCTAACGTGAATAGATTGGAAATAATATACGTAACGAATTTTTATAATTGCTTTCCATTTAATGAGAATTTGTATGAAAACGCAAAAAATGCTAGCTAGAAATGAATTTTTAAGTAATGCGTCATTTAGCTAATATTCATTTTTCAAAAAAAAAAAAAAAATTCTTCATGTTCAAAAGTAGTAGTATTTTTTTCGCCTAAGGCGTCAGACACCGAAAATGGACCAAACAAATTAAGCATTCTCTAATAATAATAATAATAATAATAAAAGAAATTGCGTTTAATAAAGTTTAAGCAAATTATTCATTTTATTACATAATATTAATAAGTTATCTATTAACATTAAAATAACTGCAAGAAACTTTTTCCAAACGAAATTGGATTTACTTTTAAGTATAAAATAAGATGCAAACATCATATAATGCGGTCTTTCTTCGAGTTAGAATTACCTTCCAAGAAAAAGTAATATCAATTTGTTTCAGTTAAATATTTTTTTTACTGCCAAAGTTGTCACGCATAGAAAAATATAGCAATCAGATTAAGAATTTATTAATGATATATAAAACAAATCGTACTTAATCTGCATTGATATAAATTTTATACATTATTATTTAATAAATTGCTTGTTAGTGTTAAAGTAAATAAAATAAGTGCATTTCTTTTAGGCTAAAACTAATAATTAGTTGACGAACAACTTTTCTTGGTATTAGTCATAGTATGAATAGTATCTTTATTTTTTCACATAATTAACTTTTATAGAATAATATAATGTGCATTTCTCTGAAATGTATTCTGAAATAAATATATCATAGCATTTAAAAGCTGAAAAATTTTAGTGAAAATATAAATAATCGACTTATCTAGTATTAAAATAAATCATCTTTTCTAAGACTTACTATTCGATTGTCTTTCCTGAATTTTTGCCTTCTTATTCTTATTCATTTTCATGATGGATTCGATTTTTAAAAACTCAAATAAAATCTACAATATCGATTTTTTTTGTGCTCCAAAGTATTACGAAAAACTAATTACCTTATCTATCCTTTCAGTTTTCTGACAAAATATTGTTTTAAAAGCGTCTTTCTACCTAGACGCATTTTTTTGCAGTGGTAAATGCAAAGTTAGAAGAAAATTATTTCATAACTTATTCGGAATAAATGTTTTATATCATTGCTCATTATGTTACACATTGTTCGATAATTCAGCGCTATTTGATGTTTGTTGCTAATTGTTTTATACTTATTTAAAAAAGATAGAGAATGTTCATTTATTTTAGTAAGAAGTTTTAATTAGCAAGTTTTCAATGTAGATTTTTTTTTTGACAAACAGAAGTTTGACTTGTATTTTTAGATAGCCCAACCGTTAAAAGAATTCATTCAATTCTTCATATATTCACAGCATATTTTGTAAAAGTTACGTGTAAAAAATACGACATAAATTGAGTCTAATCGTATTTAAAATATCGGAAATTTCTGATGGTTGAAATTTATTCAACTTTCAGTTGCAGTGTTGTAATCCTTTCACTAGAATCTGTTTTATATTTGCGAAACTTATTATTTCTTTAATTTTGCTGACTTTATTATTATTTAATAACCTTTATTTAGAAACTGTTCAAATGAATGAACGCTTGAGCAACAGTAATTTTTTTTTTAAAGAAACTTTTAGCTTTGTTATTTTATCCAAAAATACGAAATCTTTTTTTTTTTTTTGCAAATAATTTGCATTTTCCTAATATATTGATAAACAATTACTATGACTGTTGTACTCCAATTACTAATGATATTTCTATTAAGAAAATTACACTTACTTCAATCAAATGCGAGGGAATATTGAGACAGGAATATGCCAGTTCGATAACATTTTAAAGAATACGCGTTTATTGATGCGCCAGGATCTACAGTTAAATCGAAAAAGGAATTTCTACAACGCCCTAGAATACATATCATAAATTTCTTCAGTTTCAATAGTCAAGATCAATAGTTTTTTTACAAAATGAAGTAAAGATTTTATCGATGTATTTTTTTTAATCAACAGCTGTAATATACTTCCAGTTATCAACACAAACCGGGGGGGGAGGGGAGAGAAATCTGTGAAGAAAGAAGGCTAGCTATTTTTCAATAATTCATCTTTACAAGAACTGAATCTTTCTCCAGAAAGATCGCTCGTCATGGATCAATATAAATGATAATGTGAAAGAGCAACGCAAGCGACTCCGCACAGAGGGCATCACCTCCCAGATAAATACTTCTAGAATTTTCTTGCCTAGCCTTTTTCATAAGCGGGGGCGTGAAGTGAAATTGGAAATTAACCTCCTTCGGCCTTTCCATATATTCTAAATTCTACTGATTAAATATTTAACTCAAATTTATTTCCAATAGTAGTTTTCAAATATCTTGATTCAGTAATAGTTCGAATCATTTACTTTGATTTTTTTTTATTGTTTTCCCTGCTCTTTTCATGTATATCGAGATTACATCCGTTGAAACCACGTTTTGCGAGATTGCATTCGTTGGGCCATGCTCACTGTACATTTCCAGTAGCAAACGGTACGTTTCTCATGTAATGTTTTTTAGTTGTGTTTTTTACAGTACAAGAATGAAATCAAATTTTCCGCAAAGATTGTTTTTCAGAACATGACTCAGCCTTTTTAATAAAAACAAACAATTTATATTTACACTTTAAAGAACAACCGAATATTAACTATTGAAAAATGCTGCCAATCATTTCAAACACAAATTCTTTTACATTCAATTACATTCTAATATTACTTTAATTCTTGCTGTTAAGAAAGAGGAGAAAGAATAATATTCAAACAACAAAATTACCGCTAAGTTATTTAATCCCAAAGTTAGCTTCAATATTCTAAAAAGAAAGAAAACGGAAAAGAATATGAAACCTTATGTATTGTGGCCATGAGGGTATTGCGGTTTGTCCCATATTGGGGATTCCAGTCCTTCGGTGTAACTAATAATTTTCCTTAATTATTAATTTGTAAAAATTAGTAACAAATTTGACTTGATGCTACAAATTTTAACAAAGAAATAACTAATTTTTTAATTCATTTTAATTAAAAAATAAAACTTCAAAATAAATGTTTTCTATTACTTTTCTTGTATTCCTTACTCGTGTTTATAAAGATTTGCTCAAATGCTATTGAACATTAGAATATTATGAAACTTAAATATACATCTAGAGATATTAAATTTTTGTATTTATTTATGTGAATATTCAATACTGCAAAAATGCTAATCAATTTTAATTTATCAATAAATATCCTTCGTTTTTTTTGTTTATATTCAAATTTCAGGCTAGTGACAAATTTTTTGAAGCAGAAAATATTTTAAATCCCACTTCTGTCGTCTCTGGAAATGAAACAATTATTAAGCATTTTGCCCGATTTTTTTCATTTGAAAATTTCAACTCCGTCAAAACCATTCGGTAAATGATTATCCTCTTGCATTTTGAAATCAAAATTTACAGAACAAAAAATATTTAACTTAAACGTATGTATTTGCTATTCAAAGTCAAAGTCCAATTAAAATATGGAATAAATATCAAGCGAAATGTTAGACAGTGAATATTTCTGTTTAAGCATTTAATCAATTTTCTATACTAATTTAGATGAAATCGAATATTTGCTGCAAAGCAATCTTTTATATTGACAACTAATAAAGCATTGCATTTTAATGCACCTTCATTTTACACCCGTACTTCATGAAGGTTATTTCTCTTTCATTTCCATTTAGAATTAAATGAGGAGAATCTTGAAAATATTTCTTGGAGGCCTCCAAGAAGACTTCTTTATTCTGGCGACAGCTCAGGAACAAGCAGTGCTGAATTCGCTCTTTATTTTCTAGCCTGTACATTTATTTTGATAATAGGCTTTTGCTGTCAATATTGCCTTCAACACGGTTGTCAACCTATGGAATATGATTTTAGAAATCCAATGACCCCGAGAAGGAGAAGACAGAATCGGCGTACTACTCGATTTTCTCGTAGAAGAGCTCCAAATCAGTCAAATATTTCAAGCAACTCAAATAGCTCCTCTTTTGAAACTGGATCACAATCACGAGCTCAAAGGGGAATTGAAAATCCTACCTATAATCCTTCATTTCAAGTACCAGCATCCAGTTATCAACAGCCTTCAGCTCCTCGGTTTTCATGGAGTGAACCAAATATGGCAGATCCAACACCTATACTGGACATGCCGCCTTCTTACGAGACAGCTATGAACATTGAACAATTTCCAAGTCCAACTAACACTGGATTATCTAAGACTATAGAAAAACAGCCTTTGAAAGATAATACGACTTAAATTGGAGAAAGGATCTGTATATAATTGGACGTACAAAAACTTCAACTAAATGTAAACTATAAATATATTTAGTTGACTTTTGATTTTTCTGCCCAATGAATTCCATGGAAAACTATTAATTCACAACTACAAGAATACATTTTTTTTAATTATCAGCGAAAAAATGGTTTTTAATTAGTAGAGGTATGAATGACTGGTACGAGGAAAAACATTTTATTCGAGTTTTAAAGAACAGATTTAGGATATAAAATATTTTAAGTATTTGTGAAACGTGTTCAAAATATTAGGTAATTTATCAAGAAAAAAGTTTTCATTTTTATAATAATATAAACTAAATGAATCTATCTTTGGTCTATAAGCACAAAGTGAATTCCATTATGATTAGAACCGGCAAAAGGTTTAATCATGAAGATTCTATTCTAAAAATTTCAAATTTCAATGATTTTCTCATTGTTACAAAGAAGTATATATTACGATGCGTTTTGCAAATTTTCAGTAACCGTAAACATTCTATGACCATACACAATTAGTTCATACTTTGTATACTAACAATGTGAATGGAGAATGCCATAAAATATTATTACTAGGAAAAGGAGCGAAGAATGAAACGCGATTTAAATATCGTTTCTAAACATTGAGATGGATTATACATTTCCATTTTCTTTTCTTTGCAGCAGACCAATGAGGTATGCTAATTTTTTTTAAATAAGTAAAATACATATATTTTCATTTTGTGGAAACTGTTTATTATAATTGAACAATAGCAGATACTGCCAAATGAAAATACTTCATTGCATAGAAAGTACCAATTTCATCCATTCTTCATGAAGGTTATTTCTCTTTCATTTCCATTTAGAGCTAAGATTGGAGAATCCTGATTGGAAACCTCCAAGAAGACATCTATTGTGGAGAAGTAGTTCATCTAGCATGACTGGTCCAGAACTGGCAGTTTACATAATCGCAGTGGTAATTATTACCTTGATATCGATATGCTGCAAGTACTGCATTAGAGAGGGATGTGAACCAACAGATAATTACAGAGATGCAGTTGTTCACCCACCACCAAGAAATCCTACAGTTCGTGTTGCACCATCATCTGGCAGAAGAATACTAACTCCACCAAGATCTAGTGGTTCAATCATTTTGCCACCCGAAGATGGAGTATTTGCAGTTGATTTAACAGGAATAGAAAATCCTAATTATAATCCTTCGATTCATTTGGCAGTGCCTAGTTACCATCCACCTACCACGCCACAATTTTCAATGAATGAGCCAAGTAACGAAAATCCAACACCTATACTGGACTTGCCGCCTTCTTACGAATCAGTTGTTAAAACGCAAAATTCTGAATTCTCAAAAGTGTTTGATAAATCTCCGAAATAGAACTCAATATTGAGAACGGTAAACATCAATTAATTTTACAGATATTCAGCTAACTGTAGTGCACATTATCAAAACTGGAATTCAAAAGAAGTATTACTTGTGAATGATTGTTTCCTACTAATGATGCGTTGTACTTTCCAAGAAATTCAGCATATAAATAACTGTTAAATGAAAACATTTAGATCTTCATAATGATTTTCATTCGCAGATTGAAGTGAGAACATCAAGAAAATCACTAAAAAGGATTTTAAAAAATGTAGTCTACTATTTTGAAGAGGACAGCTATAATATACAAATAGCCAGTTTCTGAGTGATTTTTAAGTACAATTAAAGCCCAATCTTTAAGAAATTATCGTCTTTTCCAGGAAGTTGCTTTTATTTTAATTTCCACTTATTTATCAATGAATTCGCAAGTCTAATATTAGTATTTAAGACAGGATTTAAACAAATTAACAAGAAAATTACTTAAGAAATTATCTTACATGATTAGTTTTTAATACCTGAAATGAAACATCTTTGATCATATTAATGCTACGTAGCATACTGAAAGTAAGGCCTTTTCTTTAAATACCAATTTTAAGTTGAAGGCAATTACTATTAACAAAAAAGTTAATTAAAAAATTGAATAAAAATTAAAATCGGCATATGCAGATTCCCTTCTAATCATGCCCTAATGGCTAATTTCTAAATCTATAGAAAGATATATAATTCCAGTTTATTAAACATTATTTAAATTTTGTAATGAATTATATCTTGGGTCAATAAATTACAACTGAAATAATTATGAAATCTCCCGGTTATATTAGTCATAACTTTTAAAATATTCTTAACAACCTAAGATTTTAAAAAAAGTTATAAAGCTTTTAATTTCCTTATTTATGATCAATCAAAGTTCACTTCGAAGAAATGGAATCCGTTAATTCAGTGTTCTTTCTTGATTAAACCATTGAAATAGTTTAAAATAATGATATTAAAAGCTGAATAACTCTCCCAATTTTGGCTGCAGAAGAATCTTATTTTTTATTTTTTTGTTTGTTTGTTTTGTTTTGTTTAAAATCTTAGTGAACCAAGATTATTTTATTAAATATAACTGACAGGAATGAGGATTAGATAAAGGTTTAGATTTTGCAAGTTTTCAGCATTACATTTATTGATTGAAGCAACATAAAATAAAATTGTATAAGATATATAAAGACTTTTTCTATATGGAATTCCATATATATCTCTAATGGTTTAAAAATTAATACTCTGTATATTATTTAAAGGAGAGCAGAAAAATTCCTCTTAAGGAAAAATATCTCCGTTTTTTAAATGCCTTTATCTTTAATCACTATATAATTCTAGTTTATCCTTTTAAAGTGAAAATATCAATTATTCCAGTTTTACACCCCAGAAGCTAATGACTTTATTTGGTCTTAATACTTTTAAAATATTCCATTAATGACTTTAAAAATTTTTAAATTTTGCATGAATTGTGTGTTTTGGAATTTAGATAAATTTAAAAAAACAGAAAGAGGTTGGAAGAATTTTTCATTTGCTTTGTTAAAAACTGATGTGTGACAATAATACTATCTCAATGTATTTATTTCATATTTATGTTATATTGTAGTTACATATAGAGTAAAACTGAAAGTTTTTCCAATTGAAGTGTTTTTTTTCCCTTGAAAGTTATTACATATTTATGATTTATATAGACTATGTTATGCAATCAAAACCATTCTTTAAAAAATCAAATTGTGAACATCTGAAGTAAGAAAATATTATTGGTATTTAATGCACGAACGGAATCTAGAAAGTTTATCAGAAAAGTGCATTTACACTCTGAAATCACCCTCCCTAATCGATTGCTTTAAATGATTTTGATATTTATGAAATGCTGAGCAAGATTTAAGTAATTATTACCTTCTTTTGTATTTACATCACATATTTCAAAATGCTTTTAGAAGTTAATCGTTATTATATACTATTAAACTGGTCATTACTATAAATAATGGCCCTAAAATAATATGTATTTACGATTTTAAGAATATTCTGCCAACTTATATCAAGCAAAACATCTCGATATACTTCGTAAATAAAAATAATGGACGATGGATGTTCAGTCTAGAAATTAAGGAGAATTTCATGCTTTTCTATCAGTATTATGCTTAGATTAGATATTTTAATGACAATTTGAAAAAAATCTTGGTAAATAAAATATCACACTTTTTTAATAACATTATTAGATTATTTTTTGATAACATTATCTAGAAATTTTTTGATAAAGTTTGAAGTGCATTTTTTCTTAAGGGAAACCATAAAATCGTTATGGAGGCTAGAAATAAAAATTTCTTAAAGATACAGAAGAGCTTTTGTGAGAATAATTATGAGCAATCATTGAGTCCCATCTTTTCAATGTCATATTTTCCAGCAGAAAATTCCAATTTGTTACATTTTCCATTAGAAAATAAAATAGATGGGCCAGATATAATCTTGTTGCTGCAAAATTTTTAATTGAAATGAATCAGCTTAAATACCAACCCCTGGACCTCTTTGCGTATTAAGACAATATAGCACCGTCTTTTTTATTCACCTTATAAAAACCTTATTCGCCTTATATCATTGTATTGCGAAGGTTACGGGGCAAGGCAGAATATCTTAACAATGTCTGCAACGGAGATTATCCTTTACCCTCCCAAAGATTGCATATTCATACAATATGGCTCGCTTTGTGCTTACCAAATACAAAAGGGAAAACCGAATATACATTTAGAACATCTTATTATAGACAATTTGAAAATAAAATTCGACACAGACTACAATTTTGGTATCACATATTTGAGTTAATTAACTTAAGTAGTTAAGTTTTTGAGTTATCGCGTTCATATGCAGAAATATATTGGCAAGCAACTAACTCTTCGACACATTTGGTACAAAATGTTACATATATTTTCACTTCTAAGGATAAAATTTCGTATACGAAGTTTTCTTCGTACAGCTTTCATTTTTTATTTATATTCTGTTTGCATGCGCATGGACAGACAGACATTGACGGATATCTGTCAGTATCTTATCCATCTACATAGATTTCGCTCAAAATTTGATCGAAATCTATAAATTTGATGTAAAAACAACATATCGAATTTCATCGGTCTAGTTCAACATTTTTTGAGATATCGTGCTTACAGGACAGGCAGACATAATTGCGAAAATGTTTTTTCGGATTCAGAGAGATCTGAAACATGGAGATTTGTAAAAATAATATTTTGCCTGCTTCATATAGAAAAAAGTAAAAATTTTATAAAATAAAAATAACGCGAGGAGACCTCTTCGTTCACTTAGTATATTTAATTGCCAATGACAAAGGGTTGAAATCTTTGGTATCTCTGAATTTTCTTGACACGGGGAAAAGTACATTACTTGATCATGATGTAAAGAAAACACTGGATTCAGCATATATAAGCCTAAAAAAACGTTTAAATACAAAATTAAACGTCAAGAACGATTTTAACAGTAAATAAAACTGTTTTAAGTAAATCGAGAATTTCAATAATCTCTTACCAACCCATGAAAAAAATGCATGTCGATACTAATGACCTTTTTGCTAAGACTACAACGCTTAACAAGCATCACCGCCTATCTCAATTTTCCAAATTTTCCAAAAGGAAGGAGAAAACTGAAAATTGAATTTTTGGCAACCTATACTAAATATAATTCTTAACCTAATTTTTTTAAATATGAATTCAAAAAATTCAGTTTTGTCTTGTGAAATTTAGAAAATTGATATTGGTTACATTTGTTTGTTAATGCGAAGATGACTAATATTTACCTTCATTATTTATTGGAAATCCTTAGAAACTATTTTATTATTCCGCTTTAGAAAACTAGAAAGACATAAGTTTCCTTTTTTTCTATTTAGTTCAGAGTTTGGGAGAAGGCGACGGATATTTACAACTTTCCGTCTCCAGAAGACAACTGGATGGAACAAGTTCTAATGATTATCAGGGTCATGTCGATTACCAAACGGATGGTCAGTATTTTAAGACCGTATTTTTCGTTTTACTTGGAATCGGACTGGCAATTTTTATAGGCTTGATTATCGTCTGCTACCGAGTAGCGAAAGTTTTTGAAGGACTCAGCACTTCGTCTATTAGTGGAACAACAGTTCATCCTCCTAACGTTCGAGCTAATTATAATCTTCGATCACCAGATGAAATAGGAATCGCAGTCTCGTATGTCAACTCTGCCTATAGTAGTGGACCTGTCGGAAGAAGTGAAGTTGATAGGCCACCTGATTATAGTACTGTGACCACTAATGATGCGATCAATCGGAATGCTGCTTTTCCTCAAGTTGTAACCACACATATAGAAACTCCACCTCCAAAATATGAAGAAGGGCCTGTGTTTCGATAACCTATATTTGCTAGAAACTTTTAGACTTAGAGTTAATTGTATCAGAAATGTGCATTTTTCGTCGAAAAAACTTATATGGACTAAGATTTAAGATAAAATGAAACGTAATTAAATTGCTGTTAAATGACCTAAATGACGTAAAATGCATGCTTTAGTTACAATATACAGTAGAACCTCGATTCTCCAGTCTGGCTGGATTCGAAATCATCTCAATTAAGCCAGCACACGGTTAACAGAAACTAAATTTTAAGTTATGGCTTCTTTTCTTTTGACAACGTTTGCCAAAACTATTTATTTGGAATCATAAAAATAAGTCCTAAGCCTTATTTTATTAGTTTATAAAATAAAGCTAATTTCATTTGTTGATATTTATTTAGTTCAAAGTTGTGAAGTTTTAAAACTAACGAAGCTTAGTAAGAAAGCTTTTATTAGTTTTCAAAATTCTTTCCTACATTTTTTTGAGAAATAGTTAATTTCGAAACATTCTTAGATAAAACAGGATACAATTTCTCAGAATTGGAAAAAAAAAGCGTTTTATGAGATGCTGTGCGGAGAGAGAGTTGTCAACTGTCGAAGGAATTCCTACTCGGAATTATGAGAAGGAAAGAAAATACACAAAGAACATTAAAGAGGCCGTTAAAAGATCCATCCCTGATAAATTCGATCATGAAATCAGTGATAAAAAGATTCCCATATGTTGCCGATTTTTTATGTTTCTTTTACATTCTCCCAATGATTCTTTCAAATGAATATTTTCTACCTTTCAGCAAAGCGAGATTTTTCACCATAATTTCAGTGCCATTTTTTCACGAAAATGCATGAATAGCTCACACCACCATTAAGGTTCTTAAGAATGGAGCTCTGTTTTTATTTTTTCCTCAAACAATTCCTAAACTCATAAAAAAAAATCACTCATCGATAATGACATTCTTACAAGCATTTGCAATCGGCTCGATAGCTAATTTAGAAACAATCTCTTGAAAAATTCGTTGATTTATTACAAGACAAAAAACACAGGTGAAAAAATGAAAATATTAGTTGATAGAAGACTATATTAGCGAGGTTCTCCTGTATATTGCTATTTAACTATGAATTATTAGAAGTGTAAAAATGTCTTGAGAAAAGTGAAAATAAAAAGTAGTATACAAGTTTGATTTTAATATTGATTACAATAAATGTGTGCAAAATGTGAAGAAATTTAGTGCTGTTTGTAGACTTTTTCAGTTTCTTTTAAACATTTCAAATTCGAATAAAGGAAATAAAAGCATTATTGCTTAAAATTAATACAACATAGAACAAAAACTGGAATTTTTTTTTTTTTAGCAACTGACGATTCCTTTTTTCAAGAGAATATATTTGATATATATTTCTACTTTAATGTATAAGTTCTCAAGCTCAATAATCTTTTTAAAATTTACTAAACGGATAAGGTTATGCATTTTAAAAAAATATTACAAATGCATAAATGGCGAAGCCTTTTCCTCTCTTTATCTTTTTTTAAAAGGACGTTCTCTAATTATAATAAATTTGCCGCCATATCCATAAATTCAACTAAAGTCGCTAGCTGCAATAAAGATTCTTTGCATTTTTATTGCAGCTATTATAGTGCATCATGATATTTATTAGAATCCTTCGTTCTGTAAAAATTGTCAACTATAGTATTCGTTTTATTAATTGGCATATCAGCATTATATGAATAATGATCCGATTCACGAACATGATCCTTTATTTACATGTTTCTACTTGAATAATCTAGAATATTGTTTTATCTCAGCAGCCACTCTTAATTATAACAAGTATAACATGTTTTCTTAAGGATGAATCGTAGCTTTTCACCATTATTTTAAATGAAAAAAAAAATACTTCGATTGATATTCAAATCGCGAAATATCGTATGTCAAAAATTTAAATCGGTTGAAATCGTCTAGTCTCTTTATATAGCAAATGGATAATGTCAAAGTCACCAATGGCAAAAAACAAGATCGTCCCTAAGATAAAAAAAAATAATAAAGCGGCATTGAATTGCAGTGGTCATTATAATTAATATACAATGGCATCCATTAACAATACGATGGGGGTATCGACCAGCGGATTTCAATCATGAATATTTTTTTTATTATAGACCATATGCATTTTGAATGTTGCGTATATATAATATAGGAAAGTTCTGATTAGATCAAATACCTATATGAATTGTGTAGAGCCTATACTATATGTTATAGTTGACATATAGGAAATTTAAGATTTTATGGAGTATTTCATTAACAAGTTTAATATCCTTTCATTATTACAGGCAATTTTTTTAAAGTCATGGCTAAAGGCAGTTTTGAATAAGTAAATTGAATTTATTATTTTTTTCAGTTTCATCGATTTACACATTTTTATAATCTATTCATTTGAGAAATTTTGAAACAAATTTTTTAGTGTCCGAAAAAAGGATGCTTTTTCTATAAATTAAAAATCTAAACCCAATGAGTTTCGCATCGAAAGCTTACGCAGAATAATAATAAAAAAAAATATTGCATCATATGATCCAATTAAATTCTTTCTATTAATTATATCAAAGCAAAATCTTATTCTCAAATGAATCCAAGACTGAAACTAATGAAATGATTGGAAACACACTTAACAAATTTTGTTTGGTGCGGTAGGTCCTGTTAATTTTAGAATAATAATTTGAATAAGCAAGAATCTTTTTAAAAAGTATCAAGAAATTGTTGATTCTAATTTTGTTCTTATTCTAAAACCAAATTTCTTATAAAACATTAATGATCGCAATTAAATCTTTACAACTAATTTTTCAAACAAAAATTCACATTAATTGAACATTTAATCAAACATATTTTTTAAGATTAAATCTGAATTATAACTTTGAATTAGAAATTAGTTAACTGAATGAATCTAAACTATTTTAAAAGTATTGATAAAAAAAAAGGGCGATGAAAATTTTCGAACAGTTAAATGTGTTGTAAAAATAAAGTTTTGAAACTTTATTCGAACTTTTTGAAACTGGAATCTTGACATTTATCGAGTTTCAATTTATTTTAGTTTTCCCATTCCAATTAAAATTTGAACAACTGATTAGTTTAAATAGAAAGTCTTAGAATTTGGAAATTTATGAGCCAAAATAAAGCATTTTTAATTTGATTGAGAGAATAAATATTAAAAAATTCCACAGCTTTAACTTTTCTAATTAAGATAAAATAATTTCAATAATAAGATACCATTCTTAGCTGCTTTATAGATTTTCTTTCAGTGTTATTTTTTTTACAAAAGTTATAAAAATATAACTTCTATCTTGCGTTTTTCTAAAATACTTACTGCGAATTTTTTCTAACACTTTCGGGTTGAATTTTTTTGGAGGAATTTAAAAATAAGTATCAAAAGTTTATATAAAAAAAAACTGTTCCGATATATTACAGATTCATTTATTTGGGATTTTTAGATGCATTTAACTATTGATTGATTTAATTGCATTTATGCATTCTTCCAAAAATTATTATTTTCAGTTCTACGGCATTCCATTTTCCGACATAATTAGCCTTGCCATTTTGTATTAATTTCATTAAGTATTATTATTATTTTGTTATATAAATCATCGATCTATATTACTGAGCGTTACGGAATTTCTCAGTTTTCGGAAAGTTTCAAAATTAATCAAATACGAAATTTAGATGCATTATTTTAAATCAGAATAAACAGTTTTTTGATTTTCAGAATGAACCTAACATTTTTACTTCGAGAGGTACTTCCATTAGAGTTAACTTTTATAAATTATTTTTCAGAGAAGGTCATTTCAAATTATTCCAGCTCTGTTTGGCAGAAGATTTTAGCTATTTTTGTTTTAAACTTTTTATGTACATACTCGAATGTATGTATTTAATTGAAATTAAATTGCAGAAATGGGATATTACTTAATGATAGAAAGAAATTTAATCATTGTTGCTGTTTAGCATATTTTATTGAAATGCTTTAGAATTTCTTGCATATTTCTCCAGATTTTGTTTATGAGATTTCATTTAATGAGGAAATACATTCGTCTAATGAAATATTTTCACTTCCGTATCTGAATAAGAATTACTTATTCTTTATTAAGTTATGCCCAAAAATAAACTTTTCAAAAAAATTATTTTGAATTTTTTTTTTTAAATTTCGAAACCTTCTCAATTTTAGCTGATCAACTACAATGATTTATCAATAACTTGCTAGTTTCAATATTCATTAAATTTTATTAATGCGTATATGCTCCCCCTAAACGAAAATAAAAATTAATTTTTCAGATATATCTAGTAAATTATTATTATGATGATTAGCAAGCGAAACTAATCAAAATTCAGTGTTTGTCAAATTCAATCAATATTTACGAATTAGACATTCATGTTATGAAAGAAATATCAAGCAAAAAGTTTATATAAAATTAATATCACTATTTGTCATGTATGAAATGCATTAATAATATAATGGCAAAATGATAACGAAAAAAAAAAGGTTATTACTGTAGCCATAAATAAATTGACTGTGTCTAAAAATTTTTCATATTTCAATTTCTAATTATATGAAAGATGCTATTATTTTCATTAACAGCGAAAAAAATATCGCTATAAAATTAATATTTAAATTGAAAATGTGTTTGAACACAGAATTTCCATGTTCTAAATAAGATCATTTAGCATTCCGACCATGTAAAAATAAAATAAAAATATCATTTCAAAATAGATTTCATTAAATTTAGAGTCACTGCCTGAAATATTAAAAGCGCAGTAAACCTATACTGAATGTTATAAACGGAAAAAAAAGAAAGAAAATTTAATCCCAAAACCGACGTCTAGCTCAAAATATTACGCTATGTTTGTCTTCAATTCAACCGTTATATTTTTAAGCTGTTTAGGTTATGAAGGTTAAGTACCAGGAACAATAAGAGATGTAGGCGTTGCATTTATAACTATGCGAGTTCAAGCAACTGACATAGTGAAACAGCCTCGAGGCTTTGAATGAGTCAGAAATTTGGTTATCGTCATACAAGGTGAAGAGTGTTATCGACTTTCAAACACATACGTTTAAGGTAAAAGGAAAATAAGTAAGTGGCAAAATATACTTATTTAAGTGAAACTCTGATTTCTAACCCTACGCAGAATTCTTGTTTTTAATGTTCTACAAAAATCGAATAAATCTATATGAACGATAGCAAAAAAAAAAAAAAAAAAAAAAAGCAGGAAAAATAATTAAAAATTTTGAACTTTATTTTTGATCAAATTTAATTTATATAAAAATATTGATTGTTAATTAGGATTCTTAAATATTTCTTCATTCAGCCAAAATATAAGTAAATAATTTAATTATTTAACTGGCTAAATTATTTTAAAAAGGAGCATTGATGTAAATGAATCACTATGCAATATAAATTTTATGGTAGGAGTATACTGTCGGTGCCAATTTTTTTTAATTATACAACAATTACTTTTATTGAATTCCGTCTTTTCTCTTTGTGAATCTTCAAATATTTCATGGGAAAAAAACTTTAAATTTTTTTTAGATGTTACAATGACTAGTTTGAAAATGGTGAAAGAAATGACGAGTTTACTTCAAATAAAAATATAAAAAGGTATTAGAAATATATACATTTATAGAAATCATTATAGATTTCAATATCAGAAAAATACTCATTCCTAATTTAGCTGGAATAAAAGTTTGTTTCATCGCATAAAATTAGGAAACCGATTATCAGTAATTTCTCTAGTAAAGAATAGTATTTTATTTTACATTCCAAAATTAAATGTTCTTTTTTAAAAATCTATTGCATAGTACATACTTTTCCCCTTTTTTTTCGGTATTTCTAGAAAACAATCAAACCTTAACATCTGTGGGACCGTTCGGCAACTGGAATAGAATACCTACAATAGAACCAAGTGGAATCAGTGAGCGCTATCCATACTTATACTTCTCCACAATAATATTCGTCATTGTAATTCTTGCAACATCATTTCTCATTGGTCTTCGATCATGTTACAAAGCATCAAATTATTTGACTTATCAGTGTTCTGCTAGAGCACCTGTTGTTAGAGAATTTAGACGATCGTTGGTGTCAACGGAAGCTGTTATGATAAACAGAAGAGTTCTACTAGATGACAAACCACCAAGCTACACCTCAGTAATACAAGGTCAAAGTTATGGTGAAACTAATATTTTGTTAACATCTGAAACACCTCCTCCTAACTATAGCAGTATTGTTTGAAGCTTGAATGTAAAATAATGAATCTCAGAGTATAAAATAAATATGATCACCCATAATAATTTGGAGCTTACTTAGAAAAGCATTTTCAAGAAAGAATAGTGACGAACAGTGGAATCATACAGCATATGGAAAATTAACAAGTTATTCACTGCAGTATGCACGCAATAATATAGTGAAATTACTGTTCTTAAAGCACTTGAAAAACTTCTGTACCATGGTTCATTGCATGTAATATAAATCTAGTAATAAGTAAGAATCTTAGGACTAATATACTTATGACTGTCATCGCAGTTACTTCAAAGCTGTGATATGAGAAAAAGTAAGAGAAGCCCGTGTTACAATCCCGTGTGATCCATGGAACAATTGCAACGGCATAGGAATCTCTAAATTGAACTTTAGTAATACAATAGCTTATTTATAGTAACGCTGCGTTTTGATCTGATTCCTCTCCAAACTGCAACAATTTGAAAAGGAAAGAATGCACATAAAATCTCAGGAGACAAAATAAATTCCATGCCAACTATCTGAGTCCTCAGATTGTGATAACAGCCAAAGATCTGAATGATATATATTACTCGTGATATTATATCTTAATACACTTTATTTTTAAACCTCTAGAAAGCATGTTATAAAAATTCATAAAGAAATTAGTTAAGAGAGACTAATACCAGTTTTTGAATACTGCTTTTATATAATATGAATTTTATTACATTTCATTCTTTAAAAAAACATTAACCTAAACATACAAGATAAGAAATTTAGACAGAAATGTTTGAACATTTATAACTGGAATTGCTACTATATTCCATTGAAGAATTGATCTTGACTTTCTAGAATAGTTTAAACGTAATTCGTTTGTTGCAATTTTAGATGCATCTCAGAAATGATAAAACATGTATATTGTATTTATGATAAATTTACTCATGATTATGAAATCTTATAACCAAGACCACCAGTTCTATAGATTTTTTGTAGAACTTGAATAAATGGAATTTTGCAATGTCAAATTTTTAGTATTAAATTTTTTTAAATATTCCAATTGTTGCATTTTTGTTTCATCATCTAAATTGAAATGATCATATGTTTGAGAACATTCAAACAAACTGAAAAGGAAACATTGTACTGTCGACACAATTCCACGATTGTCATATGCAGGATAGTCAATTATTGAAATTATTGATCAGAGTAAGAATGATAGATACATACTACATAAAATATACATAATTTAAAAATCTTGCTGTTAAAAAAAATTGACTTTTTGTATTTTGCATATAGTGTAGAAGGATAGATGTTAAAGTTTACTTCTGATTACTAAACAATTACTAATTTATTTGTATAAAATTTAAAGAAATTACACTAACCTGCCCGGAACAAATCATGTGTTTGGTACACAGATTTGTCAAAAGGCTCTGGGTTGTACATAAGGCTGTTGATATCTTTCGATGATTGTAGGAATTGCGATCCGGGTATTTCTGTAACTGCCTAGTCAGTTGTTCAAACTGCAGTTGTTCTTCACACATAGATGTTTGCAAAGCTTCCATCAGGCACAATATACTCTGAAAAAGTATTTCAAAAATGTATACTTTAATTCTTAAAAACTTTAAACACTTTATAAAAACAAATGGAATGAATCTTTAAAGAGAAATAAATTCGAATTCATTTATAAAAAAAATCCATAACAACTACATTGACTCTTTACGATTGTTACATCAGCATTTAGTACACAAAATACTGTAAATAAATCTTCTCTCATTACCAAAAGGATGCAACATCCGATTCTTTTAATCCGTAAAATTTATATGAAACTAGGCAATCTGCTTTTTTTTTTCAGAAATCGTTGAGTTGTTTAAATCAAATCGCGTTTGAGTTTTAAAACACAATATTAAAGTCTGTAATTAATGATCTAATTACTTGACGGTCTTGATTTCACGTCCAAATCTTTTTTTAAATGCAAGCTGATCATCTTTTTGTTTGAACTCTCTAGGGTCTACAAAATAAGGAGTTTCTTGCCTTTTCCAGCTGAATGAACATTTTTTCTTGCAGCCTTTAAACTCACCGACGAAGCGGCTCTCCAGAAATTGCATTTATTTCAAGAGAATACAAACGTTGCACACCAAGCAAAATTTCACCTTCGGAAATTTTAAGTTTAACAAGACGAATAACGCCATCCTTACCGGGAAAAATTTCAATGACTTTTCCTAAAGACCAGAATAGTCATTTTAAATTTTAATTATCTACTAACATTATTTCTTCCATTTTAATTTCTTATTTCTCTGTATTTCTTAGTATTTTGTCTTAAACAATCCAAGTATTCCAACCTGAAACATATACGAAGGTCTTTGCGGAATCTCATTCTATATAGATGTCATTTTTGCTGATTGACAGATTCCAAATGGACAAGATCATTCACACCACATTCTTTCATTTCTTGCATAAACATGGAAGGTATTAAAGGTTCAAAATCATTATCACCAGACACATATGTGATAATTCTAGAGTGACGGCGCTTTCACATTCCCACAGTAAAGAATTTTTTATATTTCTAATATACTTTACATAAAATTCTCTTGAGTAAATCTTTAACAAAAGCGACGAGACACTCTTACCACCCACCGGGGAAAAGACAAATTTCCAAATTATTCTTTTTACAGATCCGTCAGCAACTACTTATCCCAGTCAACCCTCTACAAAGTTCTTTGTAGTTATCCGAGTAGATGACTTTTGGTTTACCCCGACGAGCTATAAATCACCTGAGTGCTAACAAAAAGCTTTTCGTGCAGTTCTTTTGCTTCTTAATATCCAATATTTTTTTCGAAGGCTTGCAATCGAAGCTTGAATACCATAATGCAGAAGTTCCTTGTTATTATAACTAACCAGGCTTGTGATCACAGGATGATCTGAAGGAAGGATTATTGGAAATGTGAAACCTTCAGTATCTTCTTACAATGTCAATCTGGTCTTTATTCTCAGGAATCCCTTTTTATCTACAGCATATTAAAGGGTTTTTAATTTTTCTTTGTTAATTGAAGCAAACGAAGATATTTGTACATAATTTTTATTTCTGCCTCTTTCATTTCGCTTGGTAATAGCATACCGGTTAAACGGCAAGTTTCCACAGTTTTACAAATTTTTTTATAAAACCTGATTACCCATTCAACAACACTTATCAGCTTCTCAAATGACGAAAACGTAGCTAAGAATTGGTGAATATTCTTTAACATATTTTAAAGATTTGATAACTTTCTCTTTTCTGAGTAAACAATGTTTTCATCTGGTGATAAATTAGATGCAGGCCATATTTTTTCTTCATCTTTTAACCAGGTAGGACTTTCCCACCATCTTCGAGCAATCAAAGTTTTGACTGGACAACTTCTAGAAGGTAGATCCGCGAGACTTAAATTCCCAAGCACACAATTCCACTGATCTGGTTCGATGTTGGCTCTTATTTCCTTCCCTCGATTCATCACAAACGTTGCCATAGATCATCCTTTCTTATCCAATACAAACAATTCATGGAATCCGACCAATAATAATCAGGCATTTTATCAAAGTCTTCGAAATCTTCACATATGGTTTTGTTAGTCTTAGACTAATACAAGAGCCTAGCAACTCCAATACTGAAATAGAAATCTTTATAATGGTGGCTACTCTAGATCTTGTTGCAACTACATTATAAGTAATTCTTTTATTTTTTTCGGACCTTAGGAAAATGCAAGTGGCATAGGCCTGTTGACTAGTATCACAAAAGACATGCAAACTAAGTTTTGAATTCTTATGTCTCTGAATCCATCTTGATATTTTTTTAATTTGTCTATTTCATGCATCTGTTTGTCCAATTTATTAAATTCTTGAACAAAATCTTCTGGTAAATTTTCATTTCAATTAGCTTTAAATTTTTCAATATTCTTGTAACATTATATTGTGAATCAAAGTTATGGGATCAGTGATACCAATAGGATCAAATATTTTGTAACATTTAAAAAGAATATGTCTTCGTTACTTTTGAGACTACACATTCCACTTCATTTCGTATGTCAATTTTTAATGTGTCGTTCTTGATATTCCAAACAAGACCAAGGACACGGGCTTCTAGTAAGCTAGAAGAATTCTTTTGAGACTATTCATAGTTCTCCTTTAAGGCATCAAAAGAGTTATAATGCCAGCCAAGTAAATCAAACTTTCCGAGAGCTATAATTTCTTTTGATATTGATAAACATCTTTAATTAATCCATTTTAGCAACTCTAATTACATAGTTATCAACGATTTCTTTAAGCGTTGAGCAGTTTATTTGTGACAATTAGACACTCTTGCTAAGTGATAACTCAAAGTTGCACCAAATAGGAATGGATTAGATTTAACTCCAAACTCGACACAAAAATACTTAGACTTCGATAAGGTTCGGATCCCGGTAAAAGTGAAGTTTAGAGCACCCCTTTCTGCGCCAAGGATGCCAAGTCGCCAATAAAAATGGCAGACAAAGTAAACAAATACTTCTGCAGAACAGTAACGGTTTCCACTTTCCGCAATATAATTACGATTTTTTTTATTTTTACTGATTTTTTTTCAGACCGACTGCACCGGTTTGTTGGGTGCAGAGCAAAAGTTAGAGCATGCGATACCTTCGGCATCTGTAGAAGGCACCAGACAGAATGTTTTAATTTAAAAAAAAACATCCTACGGCTTCGATAGCAGCGGGAGCGGGAACCTAGTAGCTTCGCTAGCACATTGTACATAAGAACGGTGTGGATAACAGGAACATTACATAATCAATAGAAAAGCAATTTTCTGCAACACTAGATGTTTCATCGATTATCTCATCCAAATGAATCAGTTTCATATTCTCACCACACACCGGATATATACACTTAGAAGTAATCAAACCCTTCTCCACCAAAAATTTCAAGCAATCATCCTTTCCTAACTTCATCCACTTGTTAAAAAAAAATTCTACTCACTCTTCATCCATCCATTCTGAGGTTCGAAATACTCTCTGCCATTCCATTTACCCGACTTACCCGACATCCATTCTTGCTCAATTGCCGAAATAACAAATTATCAAGGGAACCAACTGTTAAAGCACCAAAAAGAATCACGAGAACTAGAAGAATTCCATTGCAGCTGACATTTAAAGTAAGAATTCAGACAATTTTTGAAAGCGCATACTGACAGTTAAAAATTGCAAAAGAATAAATATTTTCTGTTCGTATTCACATTAAAAATAAAATTGCAGTGTCATTAGTTGAAAAAACACTTTTAATTATAATAAAGAACAAAATTAAAATCTTGAATCGATATTTTTTTATTATTTTTAACATTTTTCATAAAATAGTTATAGTTCATGTACAACTCAACCATTGTAAAAAGTAGTAAACAAAACAGCATTAGGGTTGCTAGAAGAGCGTTCTATTGGGTTGCCATATTGGCGACAAACTCGGGGGACACACTAATCTTCACTTCAACCAGGATCCCCTTTTTGCAACCAAAGAAATCGCAGGTTATCTTTATCATTGTCATTCAATCGAATTTGAAGAAAAGCTTTATGAATAATAAAGATGTCACCATACTTTCCCATTCGAAACCGGCTCAAAATGGATGGAGTAAGTTCCACAAGCTTTGTACCTTTAACTAGGCAGTCATTTAATGATGGATTTCCTTTGGGTTTGACAAATCCATCGAAAATCGGTCTGATCTTTGTCGTATAGTTGTCTTTTAGGACGGGTCGATGCGAAAGATAGTGGCAGTCAACGTTGCCTGGAGCGTACCAGGACCTCCTATGAACCGAACGTTTTAGCCTTTCTTTCTGCCAACGTTTTGTTTGAAGGCAGTGCAGGATGATCTTCAAACGAAGGTAACGAAACAATATATCTTCCATCTTCGTCTTGCTTAACAGAATTTTAAAATAATTCATCAATTGTCTTCTCGAGTTCCTTTTGACTTTGATTATTGACAGGGTCCAATGGTTTCTTTCATCACATAAGACACACACTTGAAAGAAGAATATTTTCCATTTCCTGTACACAATCCTGAGGCTATTTGCTCCTTTAAATTTCGCTAGCATCGTATTTTCTTTTAAAGAGAAGACTTGCATAGAAATTACTATTCTGTCTTCATTTTCAAATTTGTTCTTCAAGAATCTCACTAAAGAAAGTTAAAGAAGAATCATGATTATTCTTCTGTAACTTTCTTATCAGCCATCAAGCGTCTATCATTTCTCTGTTAGGCTCGTAAAATTTCTTCACTCAAACATGATTCGACGAGTGGAAATAACACTACAACGTATTTTGCTGCAGTAACACCAAGAGCCTCTAATAATCTGAAGTTTTAATGTGGTCATAAATAGTTGAAAACTTCACTGTTTTTCTTTAAGGTTAAGTGCCAAAGTTAGTTTTAGCAATTCTCAAACATAATATTAAAAAAAAAAGAGATCATTTTTGCCGAACCGGGATTTCAAATAGTTGATTGCTTTGCTATAGTTTCCGTTGGATGGTGGAAAACTTTCAAGGGCTCTGGAATTCGGAATAGCTGCTTGCACCAAATAATGGAATTTGTCGATTTCATCAATGTCCGGTCAACATCATCAATTTTTTTAAAAAACTGTCCCCAAAACGGTAGCCAGTCCTTAATTTTTCCTGCCAAATTTCTTCAGCTCCAACCAAGGTAACTTGAATTTTCTTTTGATAGTTAATTGCACCGAACTAGAAAATCAGATCCAGTCGCTTGAATTTTCGGCTATATTCATCCGCTGCATTAATTTCAGCATCCAAATCTTCAATATTTATTTCAATTTCAAGTAACATTAAATTAAAAATTTGTTCATTTAAAGCACAGAATTCATTATATTCTTCTCCAAGTAATTCAAAGTTCGACAATAAATCAAAATCTTCTGTCAAGTTGTCACCAGCATTTGAAATATCACCATTAATAGCATTGCATAAACGAAAAATTAAGCACTTTTTTTTTGAAATTTTCCATTTCAAATTTCAATATATCAAATGATTAAGAATAAAAATCCATTTCAAACATTCATTTGCTTATTCTGACTTATTTTCTACATCAAAACATACGAGTTCTGGCATAGATTCCATTACTTATGTTGCATCAGCATTTAGTATTGACAAAATACTGTAAATAAATCTTCTCTAATTACCAAAATAATGGGACATCCGATTCTTTTCATCCGTCAAATTGATATGGAACCTTGATAAATTTGCCTGTGTGACGAAATAACGCTCACAGTTTAAAAAAAAAGAATTGTGAGGAAACTAAGATTTACAAAAGGATTTCGAATCCATTTCTTTAAATTATAGTTTGCGTTTTTTTCCAGAAATCGTTGAGTTGAGTTGTTTAAAGCAAATCGCGTACTCGATAAAGATCCTGAAGTACATGGACGATTGATTGAGATGTTCTACCAGCGTCCTGGCCTAGGAGTAACGCGTCTTCACCATGATCTGGGCGTCCCGGGTACGAGTCCTGCTTCGGGCATGGTTGTTCTTTACTCTATGTTCTATCAGTGAGGTGTGTAAAAGAGCCCCCCCCCCATCCCTGTAAAAACGGGTTGTGCAAAGAGAGTTTGTGAGTGTCATTTTCATATGAGCTAGAAGTCAGACTTCTGCCCTCGACTGCTCAGGGGCCTTTACCCTCAGAAGTTACAGAACAAACTCGGTTTAAATCGTTGACTTCGTCAGCGGGCTTGTCTACAGAGAGTAACAATAAAAACATTGAAATTTGCTTAATGCAATTTTTTTGCAACACAGTTTTATCACATAATTTTAAGAAGTCATAATTAAAATACATCAAAAGCCTCAATGGGTGAAAATAAATATACAGTTGGATTACAAACAGTTTCTTGAAGCAAAATTTAAAATGACTAAAATAACTGAAGTTATTTTTTTATTTTAAGTAATAAATTAAGTGTTTCCCGAATTTTCTCAAAGATTCTTATATTTCAAACAGTACAAGAGAATATAGCCATCATTTTTTTTAAATTATAGATACGACAACGAGGATTGTCATAGGGTCCAAATTTACACAGAAGGGTCGGAAATGAATGCCAGATGTTAGTATAAGAATTTTATCACTATGAAACTGATTTAACGTTATAAATAATTATACCTAATCGAGAGAACAGAACACCAAACACCAACAGTCACCGGAGAAAATCTATGTTGAATTTTGCTAAAAATTTCCGCTTTATGCAATAATTAAATTTTTCCTAAGTATTTTTTTCTTTCAATTTTAGTATAAGTTTAAAAAATATCACTCATTAAACATTTAGGAAAAAATCATAATTCAAGTGTTGTTGCTTATCCCTCTTGAATTGAACACCAATTCAAACTCAGTCTAGGAGATCAGGGAAAGAGGGATGCATTAGCTTCCTCCTTCCTTATTAGTGCTCAGGGGTAAAGACCCCTGAGCACCCAATGGCAGAAGTCTGACTTTAGTTCATATGAAGATGACACTCACACACTTGCTTGCACAACTCCTTTTTACAGAGGGGCTCTTACATACTCCTCACAGACAGAGCACAGGGTGAAGAACAACCATGCCCGAACCATGACTCGAATTCGGGACACCCAGATCACGAGGAAGACACGCTACCCCTAGGCCAAAACGCCGGCATAATTCACGTGTTCCATCAAGAAATGTTCTTTCTTTAAAAACGCATAATTCAGAATTATCGTTTCTGGAAGCTAAAAATACATTTCATCATGTATTACGAACAAGAGAGAATGATAAGTAAGCAAATATACTGAAAAATATTTCTGAACAATACAATTATCTTCGTACCTATTTAACAGCTTAAATCCGAATGAGTTTAATAATAGTGAGATAATGTTTTGCTACAGCTTGCAAACGCTTCAAAAAATCACATCGAAAAAAAAAAAGCACTTTCATTGAATATCATCAGTTAAATTCATTATAACAGAGTTTAGTTGATAACATGCATCTTATATGTTTATAGCAAATACATGTATAAATTCTTTATATACATATAATATATAGGAAATTTATCGTCTGTATTCTGAATGATGTAACAGCGGGTTTTCTACACAAATGTATTTCAACATGTGCACTATTTTTTCACATGAATAATATGAAGCTTTCTGGATCATTCTCTGCGAATATCAGTTTGAATTAGATCTTCAATGAAGTAAATCATTATCTCAATGCAAATGCAAATTCTTCAGTTTTAATTATAAAAAATAGTTAGACGGATAAAATAAAATTTTATAAAACATTTGATTACGAATCTAAATCCTGTATAATAATTGTGAAGAGAATTAACAGGTGCATTAATTTCCAAAACATTATGATATTGGATACTTTTTAAACTGTAACTTTCATTACACTAAAAAATTTCTAAGTTGTAAGACCTTCTATAAAAATTACTATCTTTAGCTGTAGTGATTTTTAAAAAATAACACTTGGTTGCCGAAATGTTATTATATTTTCGTTGATCATCAATACCACTGAACATACATTTCAGCTATTTAACTGAAATTCATAAGAAAAAGAGTCTGGAAAATTCATGTTTTCGATGATAGACAAATTTATACTACAAGAACAATATACTTTATTTAATACTTTTCTTTAGATATGATATAGCTAACATCTCCCTGTCAAAACAGTAATTTTCTTCAACGTAAACGTCTCCAGAAATGCATAAAAGTGAAAGTTTATTCGACTATCCAGATTGTCTATTTAGTTTGAAAACCACCTGCTCTGTCAGAATAAAGGGGAGGGTTTGGCGGGCACCGGAAGTTAGGATGAAAGTCTTTCTGTGAGCAGTTAATGGAACGGAATGGAAAGTGTGAAAGAGATATAGAGAAGTCACCGTTTTTTTTTTTTTTTTGAAAGGTTGGGGTTGAAATCAAACTTAAAGTAATACGGAACAGTTTGAAATTGATCTTCAATTCAGATTCCATCCAGTATGATAAAACTGTTTTCTCCATTGCACTCAGTTTCATAAAAGTTCCTTTCAAAACACCGTAATGATCCTAATGATTCTTTTTTGATGTTTTTAAATACCGAATCGATGAACTAATGTTATTAAAGAGATTGAAATGTATTGAAATTTTTCCATGAGATCTTGACATATAGTAATCTATCATGAAATTAAAATACTTTCCAGAGGTGACAGAGAAAAATCAAGTCATACTTTATTACTCTGATTTGGTTTGCACAGCGAGTTCTGCATACTATTGTAATTTTTTAGTCAACAAAGTATCGTTTGAAAAATCTAAAATTTGAAAGCATGCGACTGAAAGCCTGTAAATAAAACAAAATAAACAATTCAGAAACAATCCTAAAATTTTTAATTTTTAAAGAGTTTCTTTGGATAACAAATTTTAATTTCTCAGCCTAATAAATTGTTTAGTAATAAGTTATAACTTTAAAGACTCATTATTAAGAAAAGTATAACATTTATAAATCAATTGAAATGCTGTTAAAAATAGTGAGTTTTATAGCAAAACAATTTGAAAGATAATTTTCAATAACAAATAACACATAATTCAGCAAAGATATTCATATTTATTAGAATCTTTTTTTAAAGAGAACCTTTTATATCGTATCTAAAATTCCAAAGAGTGTCAATTAATAAAATAAATCTTATTAGAAAATAACAACTAATAAATACATAAATCCGTTGCGACTTCTCAAACACTACATTTGAGGTTTTTTTTTTCTTCTTAACTATGGAAAACAAATTTAAATTTTCATTTTTTTTTCTAAACTGCTAAACAAAATGCTATTAAACTCAAAAAACATTATATACAGCTTTTGTTAATATTAGAGACAGATGGCCAAAAGATAACTATATTCAACCAGGAAGCATTTACAAATTAACACATTTATTCGTTGCTTTTGGCGACCAGATGTTCCCTCATCTTCTATATATTTAAAATAAAATAATCTATTTATTTAAAGAGCTATTTCATTAACCAATAAAAGACAGAAAAGAGATTAAGCGATTTCGTCATTCTTTTTATCATATAAAATTAATCTCACAATGGTTATAAGAAAGTTGTATGAATTGTATATCAAATCAATGGTGCCTTTCTCTCAATAGCTGTCCATTTCTGAAAGATATTTCAAAAGCATGATTTCACTGTATATTCTCTGTGGGAAGAAAGCTAGGCAGATTCCACGATCGTGATCACTAAATGAAATATGTAATATACAGATTTTGCCAAATTTTTTCTGTATGAAAGTTCATTATTCTTAGATACACCATAAAAGATTGTCTGCCTCTTACGTTTTCAATTCCGAGAGAGAGAGTGTGAAATAAAACTTGGACAGACCCACCATTCTCGGCAATTGGGATGACTTTGCCAATTTCTGCATCTAATTACAACAAAAGTGAAATGAAAGTATAGTTGCTATAATATATGTTGCGTAATAATAACAGAGCATTATGATTGATTAGCTATACTTCAAAGCGATGAAAGTGTGAATTTGGTGAAGAAAATTGGCGAAATCGTTTCAGTAGTTGAGGCTGAGGGCTGCATCAAAGTTTCGTTTTGCAATAATTCTCAAAATGGAGATGAAATGGACATACGACCGCTGATAACATATTGAGAGAATTCGAGCATTTATATGAAATAAAAGTTTTCGAAATCGGCTGAGGACTCGCCGGTTTCTTTCCGTAAATGCACAGTGAATTAATGTGTTTTCGATTTCTTTTTAAAATAGACAGTGGATAGAGGGAAGGTAAAAGAGCCTTGAGGACATATATAGAGGTCATAAACTTTCATACGAAAAAAAAAAGTTTTGAAATCGATCTAGTGGTTGGGGTAGCGAACTTTGTCACAGGATTTCTCCATTGAGCACCTTTAAGAAACAGTGTTTTATCGATTTGCCGATTGTCAAAAATAATGAAAAAAAAAAAAAAAAAAGGAGAACATACAACCTTTGATGACATATTTAAAGTTCAAAAGCTTTCATATGAAAAAGAAACTGGTAAAATCAAACTAGAGGTTGGGGCTGGATGACTGGTTCATTGATTTTTCTTATTATTTTTAAATATATAGATTGTAAAAGAAAGCTTTCAAATTAACGACAAAGTTTATAGACTTCTTAACGCGATGTTTTAATATATTTCTACTTCCTATTTGTGACTGTTGTAACAATTTTTTTCAAAGATTCCGATCGAAATTTTAAGTGGAATTAAAAATGTAACGAAATTAGAGAAATAAATGAGGATCATCAGAAAGATGAGTTTCTGCGTTTAAAAACGTATGAAAATAGTTTTGTTTGATTATCATTTCGAAATTTGTTCACAAAAAAGTGCGAAAATGTCCCCATTTTACTTAAATTAATTAAGTAAAAGTTAAATTAATATTATTCCTGATGAGTTCTCCAATGCAATCGTAGAGAAGTGAAATCAAAATTTTAGATTAAACTTCTTTTTACTACCCCCTCCCTCTCCTCATGAATGATAAGACTCCTTAATATCAATCCAAGGCCACATAGAACCTGGAACGTTGTCTACGAGGGTGGAGGGTGGGGGGATCATATCACTGACTCTCCGACCCGCCCGAAAACCACGGATAAATAATACTGAATGACCGGACCGCAGCAACAGCAACACTAGCAGTAACTGTGGTTGAATCCTAAGGGCCATCACCGACCACGGTACAACCCTTTCCTACGAATGTACGTCCCGTCATCGATGGGAGGAGCCAGACCACAATCCTTTCGTATACCCTCCTGGGTGGCGAGTTCCAACCCTCATACCGAAAGCATCTCATCCACATTTCGAGGTCCCCCCCCCCCCCCAGGGTTGGGAGGAAGTTTTCAGCAAAATTTAAAATTCAGTAATTAATTAATACACTACTAATGAAAAAAATCATCAGCATTATAAAGATTAAAAGTTAAAAAAAAAAAGTCTGATCCTTTAGGCTGTTAGTTTAGATAACGAATATTTTAAGAAATTATTAAAATTTGATCAATGATTTTGCAGAATTTGTACTATTATTAGAGGAAAAAAATATTTTTTTTTGTATTAGGGCGTCGTAAAAATCGTTTTTTTTTTTTTTGTGTGTGTGTTTGTTTGTGTGTGTGTGTGTGTGTGTGTGTGTGTGTGTGTGTGTGTGCGTGTGATACGTTTATTTCGATGGTTATTGGAGAAAAACTGAGAAGAAACATGACAATTATGTTTCTTTTTTGAATGGATGGAAACTGAATAAAATTTTTTTTGGGAAAAAATGGTATCGACGTTATGACTTGGGTATCAAAATTATTTTTGCATAGTCTCCTTGATCCGATTATTTATATTTAATAAAATATTTCTGAGATATTTTAATGATTTAGCATTTTAATTTTAAATTAAAATTAATAAAGTTATAAAGCTTTGACTTTCCCATGTTTAACCACTCAATCGTCATCTCGAAGAGAGCCATTCGTTGATTGGCAGATTCTTCTCGGGATGGCCCTTAAATTGCATGAGAGTTATATGCAAAGATTCATAACGCGGTCAATTTTAATCACAGAACACTGGCATTTTCTTTGTTTAAAATGCTCATATCTAAATATATTTCATTAAATATGACTAATGTAACCATGTAATTGAATAAAAATTTAGGCGTCTTTTTTGTATTTTTAGTATTTAGTATTTCAAGTATTTTTATTGACTCAAGCGGCATGAAATATAATTATTTACGTCATTAAGATAATTTTTCTAACTGGAAGTGTATGCTTAGCTTTAATGTTTTAAAAATTAGTTTTTGGAACATGACTGGAGTTGACACCATATATATTATTTCTTTTTTGCACAAACACAGTTTTCTTTTCTGATGAGTTTTTGGAAAGCGAAAGAGAAATTTTAAAGACTGAAATGGATTGCGTTGACGCTGAGAAGCCGTTAAATTTTGCAAGACTGTAGAAAATGGTTATCTCTCATACTCATAAAAAAAAGCACACAATCGGAGATTGTGACCTTCAAGACGTTTCTTGTATCGCAACCACAATCAGTTTTATACGCACAATTTTCAATTTAATATTCAGTAGAGGTGGAATAATTACGATTCTTAGACGGCTAAAGATGGTCTACAATTCCAGGTTTATGGTCAACAGAGAAATCGGCAAGAGAATATTACGCAGAAAATAATTAATAAGCAAGACTCTGCTATAAAAACACTAAGTATAAATAAATATATTATGGTCTGTTCCTCAAACGGTGAACTGATTAGATATTTACTAGCCCAATTAAAAGACAGTTGAAAAAATTATTTTGAAAAAAGCATCAAATATTCATGCAAACAATAACCGTGTTTTTCTCTTCTAGAACAATGAATGAATTATTTTTCTAAGTCTTAAAATTTATTCTGTTCAGAAATAATTAATTGTGGCTAGTTATAATTTCTTTACAAAATAGTATATCTAATAGTATTTTCTTTCTGAAATTAAAAACCATGCATACGAATTTTACTTGTAAAGAAGGGTATCTGTAGGGAGTTTAACTATAATATTCTCAATTAGGTAGATTGTTTAGACTTCTAGCAAAATGCAAAGGTAAAATCTTCTCACTTTTGGAATGTATATCATTCTGAAATGTGTAGGGTTTAAAATAACATTTGTATTTTAATTTAATTTTAATTTAGTTTAATTTACTTAGATTAACGTTCTGTTTTAAAGTAACACTAAGGCTATTTTGGAACGGACCTCATAATTTTGAATCACGGTCAGATGACGAGGATGACATCTGACCTGGCACCCCTTCTCCAAACTTCCCCAACACATCAGCGGTATATTTGGAATCATTTTATGTGAAAATAAATTGCTCGTTTCAATAAAATTTCTAAGACGTTTTCGCTATCATTCAAAATGGATATTTAAAATGTTCTTTATGAAACTGCACTCTTTTATGAGTTGTATTTCTATGTATAAGATTTTTATTCACTCATATAGAAATATTCTCTATTTATATTCTCTATATATTCTGTATAGAGACGAAATATTTTCCTCTCATAACAATTATTGGGGCATGATTTTATGCTGTTATTTACACGAGACTCTCATTTGTAGTGAGCGAACAAAATTAACAAGGAATCAGTCATATTAGTATTACGTGGCTCTGTAGAAATGGCAGCTGATTTCCGATCTCAGAAGATAAGTGTATTTATCAAAAGGGAGAAGAATATAAAAAGGAGAGTGAGCACATGAGAAATAATAGGATTGTAACATATATGATTGTCATGAATACAGCATATCTCCCCCCCCCCATTTCTCATTATTGATTATCTTCAATCGCGCATTAATTTGAAGAGAAACGCGACCATCTGTGGTAAACTATGATTCGCACCTCACTCCTGTTAAAATACATTCCTCTGATATCACCTAATTCTTAAGCCACACTCGCCATCTTATAGGAAGAAAGGTACAGGATCCATATGCTCAGACAACATAAATGGCATTGAGGTCTCTTTGGTAGAAAATAATTAATAGAAGAGCATAAAAATTGCCATTTTTTAATTTGTGCTTTTAGATTTTGTAAGATTGATTTGAATTATTATTACTTATTTTCATGTATATTTTTAAATAAAGTCGAAGGAAAAAACTTTGTTGCCGTTTTAGTAAAGTTAAATACAGTTTAGATGCAAGAATGCAGAAAATAATACCATTTTTAAAACATACACATTAAAAATTTTCCTTATTTGGTGATTTCCTTTTAATATAACAGAATTGAATAGCGTTTTTTTTATGATTTAACGTTATTTTAGGAAATAAAGTTTAAAGTCAAATCAACCAAAAGATTACACTTACACTGTCCGATTTTTTATCTATCACAAAAATTGTAGAAATTTAGATTAATGAATGTTGAGAATAAAGTGGAAATAATTTTAAAATTTGATTTTGTCATTTTATTAAAAAAAAGTTTAATTAAAAATTTTAATTTAATCGATAATTTTTGAAAAAGCATTTCTCTTTTGGTTCAAAAATGTGGTAATTTGATTATTTAATTTAACAATGAATCAATTATCCAACCAATTAAGTAATTTGCATAGATAACCAATAATCTCAGGGAGAACCATTATGCATTTTCATGAATCTAAATCGTTTCGTCTCCTCAACTAGCCTTTCATTCAATTGAAATATAAGCTCTTTCTTCCCGTATAATTTGAACTAAACCGTGCTGCCATCTATTATTAAAGAGAAGAGTTTTTATTGTTTTCAAAACCTTACTAAAAGAACATTTCCCCCCTTCTAATTATCATTACTCTTCAATCAATATGAATGCACAAAAATTTATAAAGTGTCAAATTTAAAAATTTGAATTTTTTACATTGTTTCATGAAATATTCGCTCATTCTGTTAAAAAATTTTATGGCGATATTAATAAGTTCAAACATTTACAGAAATGAATTTTAAGTATTAAAATATTAAAACAGTATAGTGAAGTAAAAAATAAAATGTTAGAACAAATATAACTCTTAGAGTATTTTAAAACGGAAAACCTCATAGTTAAATTTTACCTGTTATTAATGTATACTAAACGTATTATAAAACTCAGTTAATCTTCCAACTGAGAGTAATTTTGAAAAATATTTTCATAGACACGTTCCCAATTTTACTTTTGATAACAGATTCATAAAAAAGAGAATTTCTCTTCTCCTACATGTTAAAGTAGAATTATAGAACTTAGTTTTTTCCCCAAATATATTGTTAATATGCTGTTATTCAAAGTGAATACTTTAGTATACTAATAAAATGCTTTAAATACAAATAAAAGATTGGAAAATGAATTAGAAATTCGTAATCAGCAATAAAGTATGAGTTTCTAAACATTTATTACAATCACATGTCATAATGAAGAAAGAAAATGAATTAGAATCTAGAATTTAAATTTATTTTGGAAATCATTGTTGAAAATTTCTGCAAAAGATAATGTTGATCTTTAATAAAAACTTTTATTAATAGATGGCAGCATGGTCTTTCCTTACTTTCATGGGGTAAGCATTTAATTAAAGGTATATATTAGCATTAAAAGACACAGATTATTTAAATTGTATTTTTTATCTTATTAAAATTATACACTCCTTATTATAAAATGCTATCTTCTCATTATTTTTAAACCAAACAAAACATATTCACAACAAAAATGAACAAACGAAATTACATTTATACAGAAATATAATAGAATGCTTTACATTTTCTTAAACAATTAAGAATATTCTCAAAACATATTTTTTTACAGCCTTTTCGATATTTTAACCTATAAATTGCGGTGCCATGTACAAATTATTGAAAAAGGAAAGTCAATTTAAACAGTCTCTTGACTATCCGTCTGATACTTGTATAAATATAAACAAAATATTAATGTAGGATTTCTGTACAAATTGAATACTTATTTTCATCAAATTTAAGTAAATTTCATATTTCATTTTGAAGACCGGGGCAATGGCGTTGCAACGAGGGGAGGGCGGAGCAAAAAGTGCATTGATAGCAAGCGACCGGTTCTGGGGGTCACTACGATGACCAAAATATCAATGTTTTTTTGTCACTTTTTGATACAAATGGAGGAGGAAAAATTCCTATGACCTACTAGATAAATCTTGTATGAACTTGGAAGAAAATAAAATGTTTTCATAAAATAAAAAAAGAATTGGAATGAACACTTACCCGCAAATCCAGTTGCTTCACTGCTATTTCAAATTCTTCATCTTCTAACCACATTATATCCTCAATATCTTTTATATCTATTTGAGGATCCATATCCTACAACAACAACAAAAAATAAAGCATATAAGTTTAAAATGACAAAATGCACATGAAAAAAATCAACAAGCTCATTACATACAAATATGTACAGCTGTTTTGCAAATAATAAAATATGTTTTCGAGAAAATAAATTCACAAAACGCTTGCAGGAGTTTTTGTTTCTGTTAACTGAAATTTTACTGTTTTATCTTCTTGTAAAATGATTGAATTACAAGGATGTCCCTTAAATTTCCTTCGCACTCCACATAGGAATGACTTTACTGAATGTTCATATAAAATGCAGGCGTTTCGTTCACTGTTTACCAATTCTGTTTTAAAACTTTTTTCTACGCTGTTCCATATGGATTGCCAAAGGAAGAATCTGCGGCATATTATGCTTCATTGCTTAAAGGCACAGTAATACAAAGGACGAGACAAGATGTAGACGAGATTTATACTTCTTATGGGAGTAAGGCTACGATTACTACGAATGTCCACAAATGATTTAGAGCTTGCAATTTTGTCTTGGAAGATGAAGACCATAGCGACTACCCAGCAACGACGGATGTGGACCTTATCAAGGTCATTCTCGCTGAAAATTTGCAATATGTAGTCAAACCTCGAATAACTGGCAAAACAAAATGCAAAAAAGCGACTCGCTTTAATAGCGATGTATCGCAGAACGACTGGAGCGGAGATACCGAGATGTCACACGTTGGACTGACTTGTATCAGTCTGTATTGAATGCTTGTTTAAAGAGAATCCTTATATTTACATGGAAGAAGTTTTGGCCATATAGTGTTACCGAACGCGATTCAAAGACATTTCAGCAAGTGCTTTTGAAACATTAATTGACGAGATTTTGTTTCTGGCAAAGATTACGGGGCTAGAGTTGGACAGCAGCGACATCGATGAGCTGGTGGAAGAACATAGTCAGAACAACGAGCTTATGGAGCAGCATTCTATGTCACAGCAAAAAGCAGCTGGGGAGATTTAATCAAAAAAGGAATAAATAATAGACGCAAGAAAGTAACAACCTTTCAACGGAATAAGGGAGATGTTGAAAACATGGGAAATTATTTCATCGTCTGTTGAGAAGCTTGGCTTTGATAAGGCAATAGCTACAAATTTATTTGACGATAATGCTGTGTCTCATCTTCGCCTCAAACCTCGGTGATCCGCAGACCTTGCTCCATTTGATTATTAATTATTCTTGTCATTAAAAAAATTCCTGACCATGATAAATGATTTCAATCTTATCCAATCCAATCTATTCCAATCTTAAATCTTACGTTTATTTCATAATTCATATGAATACTTCTGACTACAATGATGTAAAAATATAACAATATTTGCATCATCATTACATGAATAGGTTATTTCGTTATTCAACAAGACCAAATAAATTCAGGATGGAAAACGTTATTTTCATAACTTAAAATTCGTTTTCAGCAATTTGAAGTTAATATATTATATTTTAAGTAAATGGCTTGCTTTTTAAATCGAAAGAGCGACATATTTATTTATGGAGCAAAATAATAAGGATTCATTTGCTTACATTGCGTAGGAAACAAAAAAAAAAACACCAGCTGATTCTTTCAGTAATCATTATGTAAGAGATCGAATTATTAGTAAAACAAAGATTTTTATATTTCAGCAATATGATCAATATTCATTGATGGAAAAAATCATTTTAAGTTGCAATTCAGTTTTCCAAATTGATAAAAAAAAATTGAAATTGTGTTGGTAAGTTTTGCTGTCTCTGAATTAATAGCAGAGTGCTTGTCGTTATTGCATTATTTGCTGCCCCTTGTGCTTCTTTACAGGAAAATATAGAATGTGATATTGCCAACTGTTAAATGAGAACAAGGGTGGATGGTCAGTGTGGAAGAAAGTTTTAGAGCTTTCCACTTAAGGGGCAGTCAGACAAAATTTAGAACAGATGACAACAGAAGAAAGAGAATATCGCTCTGGGAATTAGAGTTCATTTTCCCTCTCTGATACTGTGGCTCTACCAAACTTTGGGTATTTAAATTAATTAAATCCTGTAGAGTAGCTTCTGTGTGGGTGCTGTGTATAAATAATTTTATATCTCGGTATTATTGTGGAATTTTAATTACTTTTTTAATCGGATGAAATATTTGTTTGATCCATTATTTTAATACTTTTAGCGTAAAAAGAACCACGGGCATTTCAAAGAATAATAATAATAAACAAAATCAACACTATGCTAGAAATCTGTACTTAACGCCGAAAGAAATTCTAATGTAGATACATAGTACATGAATATAGTAGCGAAATATTTTTTGTCAAAATTATGTGGTTTACTTAAAATTTTCTAGTAAAAGATTTCCTTTTCTGTACTAAAAAGAGGATTGTAATATTTAAGAGACTTCACAGATAGATATATTTTCTCACACTCGGTGTTGATTACTTGCGCGTCCACATGGGATATTTTGTAACTTCTCATAAAAAACACTCATGCAGAATCACAAGGATTCTAAGTCACAAGGACAAAAGGTGGTAGTTTATTATGTCCTCTGTCTGCCTGTTTATCCATAAGTCTGTCTTTAAATTAATTTTGTCTACGGTAGTTTCTACTGTCTTTAAGCAAGTTTAATTTTTTAACTCACCCGTCTTAGTCTCATAGAAAAATTTGATTTATTATTATTTAATTTTTATGAATCAATATTATATTGATTATGTGAATTGTAAATATAAAAATGTTAACATTTGTTTTCATATAAGACGCAAATATTTAAATAAAAAAAATTCATACCCAACAAAAACACTTACAAAGAATCAGAAAGATTTTATGCTTGGGAGCATGAATTGATGCTATGTTATCTATTTTTTTGTCCTATACCTCATTAAATTTAATGAATTAATTTATTTATTAGATCAAATATTTTTTTCTGAAACGAAATTCTTCACTTTGAGGAAGACTGTCAAAATACTTAAAAAGTGTATTTTGAAAGTGCATTGATTGAAGTTTGTTTATTTAACTCCAATCGCTTTAAGATAGGACCGCAATGGGTTGATATTAAGATCTCAGCTTCGGATCGGAGGTTTCATGTTCGAAACCCAATACCACCGAAGAACTGCCGTGCAAGTGAATGTGGTGCACTGTAAATCTGTTGAGGCTAAATGTCCTTCAGGTGATGTGACGTGAAAATTTGGAAATGGAAAGGCACTTCGGGTATTGTCTCATCTCAAACGGTTGAAAACTATGAGATCCTTCCCTAAATAGCTCCTTTTTTAAAAAAAGCTAAGCATCCCATTCAAAAATTTGGTGCACTGTAAGACTGATGCTGAATCTGGAATTTTAGCATTATTTCTTGAAGAAATATTCGTGGTTGAAATATTCCAAGCAAAAAATGAATGAATTAAAATAAAATTAAAAAAAACTATAGAAGTTCATATTGTGACAATCTACTTCCAAGCGAACGATGTAGTTGTACTGGAGACGAATATTTTAAAATCGAACCATTATTAAATGACGATAAAGATGCCTCATGCCGCTCTTGATTAACAGTCTTTCACATCACGTGCTGGTCTTCACCAGAATTGGGTCTTGTGATCCTTCTATTCAAAATACCGACACAGTGCCAACTTAGACTTTTTCGTTTCAAAGTAAAGAAAAAAATTAATTAATGCGATAATTATTTTTATATCATGATAATTTACTTATTCTATATTACTAAATAAATACTTTTAATATATTAGTATAATTCTTTGAAAATCGCTTATTAAATTCGAACGGAAATTCTTGCTATTAGAATATAATAATTATTTTTATATCATGATAATTTACCTATTCTATATTATTAAATGAATACTTTTGTTGAAATAGTTTCTCTGAAAATCGCTTATTAAATTGGAATGAATATTCTTGTTATTAAAATATAAATAAATGATACTGTACCGAAATTATTATAATTAGGAATGAGTCTAAAAATATTTGCTACTGTACATTCTAAAGAAATGAAGTGCTTTTCTTCAAAATAGAAGCTAAATCAAGTGAAAAATATTTCCCATAAATTTTAAGGAAAGATGTACTTTCACGTAGCTGAAGCATTTGCCAAGCATAAACATATCAATCAATTCAATCGAAATACGTTTCTTCCTAATGATACAACAGTTTAAGAAGTAAACATCATCATTGCGTTGCAAATATTTTGACGTGACAGATAAACTGCTGTACATTTATGATAGAGACCTTCACCTATTTTCGTAACTATCCTACTCTGTCCTCCTGAAAATGTCACCTGGGAAGAGATAATTTATCTTAACACTTCCCTTCACCGTTTTGATCCAAAATATGTCAGTTAGCAGACAATATGACAGCAGAAGACTCGGATGAATGAGTAAAAATTAAACTCCTAAATCATCAGACAATGCCGAAAATAACGCTGAATGTATATTGCGTTACATATTTTTTGAAACTCTCTCTCACACACACATACAAAAACAACACACCTTATGGCTTAAATGGAAAAGATAAAAACCATTGCAGTTTCATTCGCATTTCAGTTTTGAAATATAAATTATTTCTTTCTAAATAAAGAGAAAAAACTGGAAAATAATTGTAAAATAGCCCAATAAAAATTATAAAGCAAGAAATAATTCAAGAATGAGTTTTTTTCAATTTCCTATTTTCTTGGTTAAAGGTAAAAAACGATTCAGTTTATTTAAAATAAAATATATTCTACAAAATAAATATAAAAGCAAGCACAGAAGGAGATTTTCGTCATTCATGAGAGAATTTAATAGCAGATTGTAAGAAGTTTTGCACAGAAACCTAAAAAGTTCACATTTTATTTTGAAAAATATATTTTTTTAAAAATATTTTAGCTATTGCTAGTAAAAATATGTATTTAAAAATGGTTTTCATTAAATTCTTTTCACTTTTTTCCGTTGGTTTTGAAAAAAATATATTTTTGGTTCCTTCAAACCCTTCAATATATATCTCTTACCCTTATTTCACTAGCCAACATCGCAGACTGAAATTCAGTAAATCTAGTCATTTTAGAAAATTCTGTAGTGGGCCTCTTCCCCTGTTTGTATCGAATAGTAGCTATAACGGTTCAACTTTTCAGAGCCGTCCAATCACAGCATTCATTTACATTGGAATCCAATTTCGACTTGCGTACACTATAGGTTAATGAAGTTATATTAAATGATAAATAATCTCGTAATAAGTTTTTATTAAGGATCATATTTTAGACAAATTTGAATTTTTTTGAAGTTTTCAAATGTGAATTATGTGTTAGAATAGAAATTTTGGATTTACTATGATACGATAGAAAGTTTTAAAGCAATTATACTCAGTTTTTTTTGGATGTAACAACACTATTTATGCTAGAAGTTTGTCAAACCTCAGTTCTGCGAAAACAAAACCCTACTAAAAAATGAATATTGCTGCTGTGTCTTTCACACTCATCAGTGACACATATATATTGTACAGTGTTGCATGATATTAACCTTTTGCACTCGGATGATGCCTCTCACTCACCATTAAAATCGGTGCAATATTTTGAAGTTTTATTTATTTATTTATTTTTAATTTGATATTTTTTTAAAAATACCTAAAGAATGGTGAAAAGATGTCGACTAATTTTTCGGTAAAATTCAACTTAAAACTATAATATTTTTTTTTCTATAGCAATAAGCATGTTCTTGTGTTAGCTGAATAATTTTGCATCGAATTACTTTTACGAGTGCAAAGGGTTAAAGAATATTCGTAATATTGTATAATACTGTTGATACTGAATAATGTAATACAACATCGCACAATATAGTGTAACATCCTTTGTTAACTAGGCTATTCAGATCCGTTTTGAATGCCGAAAATAATCATAATTCTTAGATTTATCCTGAAAGCAATCGTCGACAGATAAACTGTACTAAGATATTTTAATATCGATGCTGTCTTTCGCATTTTTTTTTGTCTAAAAATATTTTTATAAATATAACAAAAAAGTAACTGTAGAAATCTCCTTTGCTCCTCAGAATTTTTTAAAGAGAAAAACGAATAATTTATTTATTTGAAACCTCCAAATTATGCATTATTTAATACTATAAATTTCACTTTTAAGTGACATTTATCAAGGTGAAGAAAATTACGTGCCATTTTTTATTTTTATACACCAGATTGTGTTTTCTTAAACAGTAGCTCGTTTTAAAAATTAATGGGGGTCCAAAAATTCTCACAAATGTTTTTTTAAAAATCATTAGATTTTTTGAAAAAAAACAAAAAAAACAGTGAAATGTATTTAACAACCCATTTGCATTTGTATTTTATTTCTAATTGAAATTGATCACTAATTTAAATTTCATTTCCATGTTTATTTTCCCTATCTAGAGCCGCGGTAAAATGTTTCTGGCTGAAATGGGGAAAGGAGTAGGAAGTAAAATAATTTTGTTCCTGAAAAGCGTTTCCGAAGGAAAAGACCTAGACTTCGGATAAATAAATGTATTTAATTCTAGACTTTTGCATATGTGTTTCAGAAACACTTCACAAACAATTTAAGACATAAAATTAATTATTTCCCATACCTTTACAATAAAACAGAAAGATCAGTTGTTATGTTATTCTATCTTTCCGAATAAAGTAAACAACCTTGTTTCGAATTTCTGTGCAGGTGCACGTAATTTTCTTCTATCTAATGACTCAAAGCTAACAGCGAGCTACACGCAAATCGAAAAGCATTAAGTTACAACATCAAAACAAATGTCAAAACTTACAAAGTCGAGCCCATATTGCGAAGGAATCAAATACCCTTTCTCGAGTAGATGCAAACTATTGTAATTTAAAAGCGTGAATTTAAAAGCAAAAGTTAGTAATCTAATAGAGCATGGCACAGGGAAAATCACAGAAATATCTAACCTGTTCTTCTTTTTCTTCATTTACTATGAAATATGTTTGATTGAATCGTCAAGCCCGGATGAATCAAAAACAAAGAAATATTATTTAGGTGTGTGAAAGTGTAGAATTTCGTTTCGAAATAAAAATAGACACTGCACTCTTTTCTCGTGCTCTTTCTCTCCGTGATTCGTGAGACGTATAGATTTTAACGGCACGCAATAACGAAACAGGAAATCGGAAACTTTTCTCAAATCAAAAATGGGATGATTGCCACAAAAGACATTTTCCGAAAAGAAAAGGACATATATTTAAAGGCTGGATGAAAAATGCAGATTACAGGAATCAGTTCTTTCCAAGTTTCTTTATCAGAAGTTTCTAATTATCTACTACATTTTAAATAAAATGAAAAATACTCTCACGTCGACTTTCTATTGTATATGCGAATAAAATGAGATTTTTAGTGTTTGATCAAATATGTCAGTAGCAATGTTTCCTCAATTTCACTGAGATATTTATTAAATTTGACTAAGAAGCATTCCCTTTCCAAATAGATTATTTTAAAAGTCTTGAAAGGTGACTTTTCCAAAAAAAGGTGTCATTGGTATTCTTGCTTTTCCTGACTTTTCTTTCACAGCAATAACTAGGGAAAATTTATCGTTTAATGATATGTGTGAGGATCCTGTACTCTTTCCATTGTTTCTTATTTTCTTTATTTTGAAATCTCATTTTTACATTTTTAATTATAACCGTGATTGCACCTTAATATATAAAAAGTTGAGAATATCAAATATTTCGAAAGAATTTTATGCTTCTATGTCAGATTAGATCCAAAATTTGATGCATATTTATAATATTAGTTGAAGAACTACCAACCAAATTTCATCTGTATCGTTTATTGAATTTTTAAATCATTTCATTTATAGACACATTAGCAAACAAAATTCGCTTTTTTTTCTCTATTCTAGAGATATTCCAAACTTCAGTTTGTTAAAATCTAAATATCAGATTTTTTGGTCAAGTCGAAATGCATTGTCTAAGTGTACTTCATATATGAGAAAATAACAACATATCATTAGATTTGCCACGTCTTAAAATTTTATGCAAAGTTCGACAACACGGAAAGGGCAGAACCTAATTACAACGTAATGTTGTAATTAAACAAAGGAAAATATTTAGAAAGGTTGTTAACATTTTTTGAGATTTAGGAAGGTTATTAACAAAAACAAAACAACAACAACAAAACTGAGACTACAGATTGTCTGTGTCCGTCAGAAATAATCTCAAATCCCCCCCCCCCCCAAAAAAAAAATCAAGGTGTTTTACAGGATAAACAGTTTCTTGCATATTTCAAGCATAGCAAAAAATATGTTTTTTTCCGACCAATGGTTTTAGAGAATTTAAAAAAGGATTGGAAAAAAGAAAGAAAAGATATTGAAATATTAACAATACGCAGTTTTAACTTCCTTGTATACGAATTATATAAAGAGAAAGTATCTATCTCAATCGTCAAAAAATTCGAACTCGAGATTTTGACGAATCATCAAGTTTTAGACCTCCATCAGACCAAAAAAAAAAAACACTTTCTTTGGAAGTATATCTGTATGTGAAAACAATAATTCTCCTGCTCTTTAAGCTAGCCGGATGAAATTTGGTACATGGACTTTGCATCACTTTTATACATTTTTTTTCAAAGTTTGAACAAAATTTATTCATAGGAGGTTTGCCTGCCAGGTTATTCGAGTATAAATGCATCCGATAATTACAAAATATAAAGAATTAAAGAGATAAAATTTGACACTCAAATTTAGCATCTGAAATGCAAATTCATATGAAATTTTGAATGAAATCCGTCAAAGAGTTGTAGGTTTGTATTTTCTCATGCGTGTAAATGAGATAACTCAAAATGCAGTGTCTGAAATAAATGAGCTTTGGTTTGAGGACATGTTATTAGAACTGTAGTTTTATATCAAATTTTAGTTTCAATTTATAAAAAAATGCGTTCGAATTATATATTTGATTTTCGGGTACTTGTGAATTAACCGCACGCCAAGGATTTGTTGCCAAAAAAATAGCATCCATTGATTTAGTAAAATTTCTAGATACAACGGTTTGTATTTTGTAATTACTGTTTGTCAATGCCATGCAAAGATTTGGAGGCCTTATCCAAAGTCTACAATTTTATGCAGGGATAGAAGGATAAGGCCTTTATTAGAGAGTATGAGAGAAAGTTCTTCCGATTCAAAGTTTTATTTAACTTCATTTGTTCTGTTTTAAAAGAATGAAATTTGTAATAAATTTTTTACTCATTTCTTGATGAAATCGAATCTCGAAGTTTTGTATAGACGCGTCTCTCAATGACAGTACATAATTTCATATGTTTAAAAGTCATTAAATTTTAATTAAATTTTGATTAAGTTACGTGATTTGGCAGTGAATTTGGGAAAAAAATTATTATGATATAGAATAAAATTTATACTAAGCAAATATGAAAAATTTTAAGGAATCAAAAGTAGAAAATCATAAAAATACTTCCTTTAGGGATGCGTTTTTATTAGATTGCTAAAAACACACAATGTATTTTTTATATAAAAATATGGAGATTAAAATAAAATTTTAAAATTGTAACTAGTTTAAAGTAATACTATGTACATGTCAATATGAATATGATAAGAAAGAAAATTCCCAAACATTCACTAAAAATATTATATATATGATAAAAATTTCAGATTAGTTGGAGCGTTTCAATCAGCTCCTCTAGCTTTTACGATTTTGTTTGGCGTCCATAGCTTTGATAAAAAATATTATAAATAAAAAGGTATTTTTACAAAATGTTTTTATTTTTCATTATTTGTTCTCAACTCTGCAAAGCGATGCGAGTTATAAAATTCTAAAATTTAAAAATAACTTAAAATATTCATGTTCTTCAATTTTTGATTAAAATAAATAATTAAAGACATTAATTGTTCCGAAATGTCTTTATTAGGAATTTTTTACCAAAGCAAAAATTTTATAAATTGTTTTATATTAATTATTAAATTATTCGAAATTAATTAAAAAAAAGGCAAATATATAAATAACGTTAATATATATTATTTGCAGCAAAGGCTTAAATTATTCTTTTACTCTTAAAAAGGAATTCATAACGTATAAGAATCAATTCTAAAGTGCAGTTGAAAATATTAGCAATTGAATGTTTTTAGAAAATAATAATAAAAAAATATGCATGTGAGAAAAGAGATAACTGATTTTTAGTAAAAAGATTAGAAAGAAAAATTTTATTAAAATGATAATAACAGTTATAAGCAAGATAGAGAACGTAAAGAGTTTTGGAAAGAAAATATTACAAATACGATAAGCAAAAATGAAATGATATGGTCGAAATACCCGATGTGTTATTTTATTAGTTACTTTATGTTATTTTTCTGTAAAAATAGAAACAACCAAAAAAATATTTCAATTCATCTTGAATAAAAATATTTTCGGATCGTCAACCTATTTCTGGAATTGAAACTGCAACAACAACAAAAAAAAATCATAGAAAATCATGGAAAGGAAAGGAATTTTTCATTCAAATATTTATGTTGCAAATATTTGAATTTAAAATTTCTATTTTTGTTGCAAATATTCTAAAAGGTAAATACTTTTAAAATTTAAAATGTCTAAATTGGAGTTAGAAGGATTTTTTAATTTGTTATTTATTAATTAATCATTATTATTTATTTACTTCCCATGTTACGTTATGTTAATTTATTTAAGTCCCACTTTAACGTCGCGCTATGGCTACTTTAAGATGATCCCGAGAATTAGATGGCAAAACAACAATTACTTGCGTATTTAGCTTAAAAACCCAAATATCACACTGATTTGAGGGCAGTTATAGTAGCCTTGCGGTCGATTCCAGGTTTGAAACCGGATTCCAGCAATGATCTGCCGAGTACATGGATTTCGTGCATATTAAATCTAAGTCGAGAGACAAATGTCCTCCCGCTGATATGATGCGGTAGTTTGAATGCTGACTCAGGTGTCATCATCGTCATATGACCAAGATTCAAACTGACAAGGTCTGTCCTAAAATTTTTATTGCTTCAAAATGGAGAAAAATATAGCTAAATGAAATTGAAACATCGTTAAAGTGCATGATCCATGACGGTATACTTAATGTGCATCAGTTTCACTAGCATGGAGAATCATATGTGGAACAAGGTTTTGAAACCCTGATCATCTAACTCTGAAACCAACAGTCTGCCATAAAACTATTACAATTCAAATGCTTGATTGAAGAGATTGTGCAAGAATACTATTTCCCTTCCTCAGATTAAGATAGTTCAATATTGTCGGAGTAGTTTATACAGATGAAATGTTTGCTTGCATAATTTAAGTACAGAAAATTCGAAGTTTCAATCTTTATCTTGATGTCTGTTCATAACTTAAGCACATGGCAGTAAGAAAACATTCTAAGCAAACCCCTATTTCTCAGTTTCACTCCTTAAACCAGAATATAAAGCAATGCTAATCTCATGATAAATGTTACTGTGACACTTAGGTGACCGACAGGACACCTATTGTGTCAACGTTTTCTTTACTTGATACATATATACGTTTGCAAAATCTGCAAACTTTGTTTAGAATTTAGTTATCTAACGTTTCATGCTATTATTTTAACTTAATAATACTAAATTAATAAATGTTAAATATTTGTTAAAACTTTTATCACAATCTCCACCCCTAGGTTTACATTTATAAAAAAAAAAGCTGGCTAAATGTAATATTCAAAAAGATACGTCGATTAAGCGGATATACCAACTGAAAACTATCGACTAATACATGTCTTACTCGAGTTAAATTCCTCGAGTTACATTAAAACTGCATTCTTCGAGAGATGAACTCGGCATAACTTCAGCAGAGCTTTATTTTAGCTTTAAAATTTCATAAAATCTAACATTTATTGTCCATGACTTTCACCAGTAAAAGACGCTTAATCGTTTGCTGTCTGTGCATTACGATTTGACTTCACCAAATCATTTTAGCAATCTCTGTTCATAAAAAGAACATATGCTTTTCCATTTCCTTTTCAGTAGCCACATTTCTTCATGAGGTTTATGAAATTTGTCACGTTCATAATTTTTAATGATGCAGAGTCAGCTTTCCTCTACCGTAGATTAACAAAAGTTATCTGTGTCTTTTTAAAACAGGCCGATTATTTGAAGCTTCGGTGACTCCGTGGCGTTTATTCTTCGTTCAGTGTGATACTTTTCGTATATGGCACCTTGGAAAAAGGAAGAACATGCATTTCAGCGTATTTGACTTTAAGATGTCATAATCACAGTTTAAAATAAATACAGGGTTGCTTAAAGGTGTATTTTTTATTATTCTCTTAATAATTGGTATATTTTACAGCACTCGATAATACTCATAATGACTTTATATTAAACTACTTTATTGCTGGTATCAACCGTAACAAATCAGACTGAAAAAATTGGACTTTTGTAATTTTTAAACAAAGAATTTTGTAGTAAAACAATCAGTTTGATCGCATAATCACATTATTTTGAACTGAAACAATATTATATTAAATTTATTCCAAAAAGAACTATCAATTATATAAAAATTAACCACAAATTATTTTTATTAAGTCACAGCAATTATATTCCATCTTTACTGTTTTACGATTGCCTAATTTCTTTTACCAAACTATTTACTAAACTATTTACAAGCTTTTTTAGAATATAGAAATGAATATGGTGTGAAAAAATTTCAATTATTCAGAAGGAATAAGGAAGAATAATTAATTTTTTTTCATAAAAATTCAACTTCTAATAAATTTCAAGTTTTTATATCACGATAAAGTTTTATATTTAATCGTTTTCAGATTTATCTTTTCTATAATAATTAACGCTGTTTTTAGCTTAATAGTTTAAAGATTACCACTGTTATAGCGTTTAATCTGAATGATTTTTTTTCCATGATTCCAATAATTCTATGAAAAAAATTATGAGTTTCAAAATGTTAGGAAAAGTCTGTTCTATCTTTGGCAACATTTATTCATATAAAATGTCACATCTGAAGCTAACATTTCGCAGAAAATCTAAACTGAATATGGCAGAAATGTATTTTATGTAGAAACTCTTATGGCAGTGAATTTTGAAGGAAAAAAAAAGATAATATTCAGAATCTTCCTTCAGATGTATACTTTACAATCAGCTTTTAACTTCTATTTGTAAAGATCCTAACATACATAACAAGTGGTAAAGAATAGAAATTACTTTATAATCCAAGCCCTTTTTCCCGAAACATCGTGGAATTCAATTTTGCACAACAGCAGAAAATTAACCTTCCCGGTAACTAATTCGGAGTGGCATGTCACCGCTCGCAGCTTAAACAACAGTCCTCTGACATTTAACCTTAATTTATGTGGTAATCTTTGACAAAAGTGCTGAAAAATAAATTGAATTTAAAACCAAATACTCTCACCATTACTGATTTCACGCAACAAATGTAATTTAAATCTTTTTTTTTTCTTTTTCTGGCGGAAATTCCTTTTTGAGGAGATTCACTTAGAATTTTCAATTAATGATGTCTTTGGTAAAAAGAAAAGACCTTGATTAAATTACAGTACATATCGCAAGTTTCGAAAGCAGATGGCCGGCGCTCGTTAAACGCCATCTGGTAAACGAAATGTAAGTTACCGGATGATGGCAATTTAGAGAGGAAATTTAACAACTTCATTCTCCATCTATATGAACATAATTGTCTGTTTCTTAAGATGTACTCAGCTAAGAAATAGTGAAAAACTTTTTAGTATTTTAAATAACTGCATTCTAAGAAGTCAGTTTAATTCATAAATTTAGAAATCCAATTTCTGACTGTATTTCGTTATTCAAATTTGTGTACTCATTTTCTGTCCTTTGTCTTTACATAATTATAATATATAATGTAGTATACCTGCCACATTCGAAATCAATTAGTCATAGTTATTCAGTAAGGAGCCAATCTCAGAATAACGTATTGAAACTACTGCGATAAAAATGTCGGAAATGTTTTCAGTTTATTTCTCAATATTTACTACATCCCTTTCAAAATAATTCTCTTCCGACTAAATTCACTTCTTTTTTGATCTTCTTAGCATGCTTTGAAGTCGTTTTTCGAAATGTCTTCAATATTTGCAACAATTTTTTTTAGGGCATCAAAACACTCAAAAGAGAATCACGAAGAACAGTTTCATTAAACCAGGGAGCGGAAGTTTCAGCAGGAATAAGAAAAAGTCACAGGGACACATATTTAGTGAATATGGAGTTTATAGAATTCACATTACCGTGATACAAAACCCATCAGTTATATTGTCACAGTTCAGGTTGTTATCGATATAGGGACTGGTACAATAACTTCATTAATTACTAAACAATAATCATTAAATATCAATTCTCTGATCTAATCGATTTTTGGAGATTAGATAAAATGGATGGTCTATCAGTGAGTAATTCATCTATGATGATATACATTAAAAAATTTCATCTAATATATTTCATGCCTCTCAAATGTTCTTGTTTTCGATAAATAATTGTGTTTAAGGATATTTTTAAAATTTCAAACTATTTTTTTGCAGCAAAAATTGCTTTGTGGAAAAAGTATTTAAAGAATTTTATTAGCACAATTACTTTCACCATTTTGGAAAATCATTAAAATTATTATCAAATTAAAAGTAAATTTATTATCGGATGATAAAATGAAATCAAACACTGAGTGTTGTTAGATGTTTATTTAAGTCGAAAAATTAAAAAAAAATTGCGAACGATTTTTAGTAAACATATATTTTAAATAAAGCATTCCCGATATTTTCTGAAAAATTAATATGTTTTCGTATAATATCACAAAGAAAAAAAACTCTAATGCTGCATTTTCCTGAAACTCTTTATTGAATTCAAAATTGTCTATGTACAACAGATTGCCATAGACTAGTATTAAATGACACTCTGCAGTTTAAGAGTATCAGATGACTCGGAGAGGTTTTTATGAGTAAATCCAAAATTTCAAAACGACGGTAACTAAATTTTGTAAACAAGCTCAATTTGTTTTCACTGCGTGCGTTTCAATATTAACTGGATATATGCTCTTACAAGATACACCTTTTGGATAAAGAAAAATATTCAAAAAAAGTATCATCTATCAAGCAAAACGAGACCGTCTAAATGTCTTTTTTTTCCCTTCGTGTGTGGCTCAACCAATTTCCTTCCTGTTCAGTTTTTTTCTTCTTTTCCCGTCGGGCCATTAAAAAGGAATATTTGTACTTGATGTAATTCTGGCAGAAAATATAACACAACACTTTTTCTCCTAATATATTTTTTTTAGCTTTTGAAAAATTTAATGATAGCGGAAATTTTTAATAGTTTTAGACAAAAATGTTTCAAGTTTATTGCTCTCTCTAAAGAGTACTGTTTCGCACCAGTATAATATTGTTCAGAAAAAATTCACGGCTAAAAAATGCCGATATAAAAAAATTTCGTTCTTCTTAGGATAGACATGAAGTATGACGTTATATCTATCTAGGTTTTTTTCCTGCGTCATTTGATCTGCTTTGAGATTAAATCAACTCTACGAGCCGTTAGTCACTTGGAAGAAAAATTCCATGCAGTTTCAAGGACACAGGGGAACGTAAAGATCAATAACTTTCTCACTTTTCAATGTTTAGAAGGATACCCAAATATTTTTTTGCTTGATTTTATCTTAGGAAAAAATCTGTTAAATACATATGTTGATAAATTTTACGATTTCGATAACAAAATGAACATTTTTTTATTGTGCTCTCTGTATTGTATGAAAATATTCCGTAAAGCTTTATCGAAATTCTTTTTATTCTATGTTCAAAGTATTAAAATAAATTAATCAAATTCTTTTAGAAGTTATTCTTTTGAACTTATTCTTTTACTTTCTCACGTATGCAACATACAAAAAGAAAGTATTGTAATCATAGTAAAAAAAAATCGACTCTTAGATTTTGACAAATTTCCAGATTTCAGATCTTTATTTGTCCAAAAACTGAATTTTCGGCAATTAGGAATATTTGCCTGCCCGTGAGCATGTTCAGTCAAAAACGCTTTGACTAGACAGATGAAACTTGCTACATGGTCTCGACACCAAATTCTTAATTTTTGATCAAATTTCGAACAAAACCTATAAACAAGAAATTTGTCTGTCCGTGTGAAAGTGAACACGACAACTACAAAACGTCAAAAACTGGATAGATAAAATTTGCGACACAGTTTTAGCATCTAAAGTATAGAACCACATCAAATTTTGAACCTAATTAGTCTATGGATTGACCGTTTGTCTTTCTGTGCATTCGTATGCATGTAAAGGCGATGTCAAAAACGCAATGACTTAGAAAGACGAAATTGGGTATGCGATCATTTTACTAAAATTGCAGTTCTGAGTAAAATTTTGGTTTTAATTGATCGACAAAAAGTTCTTCTAAATGTACATTCGGTTGTTTTTTTACTATATCGAAAAGTACAAAATGTTTATGTTATAGTTGAGGGAAGAAAAATCTTAATTCCAGAGTAGACGAGAAAGTCTCAAGGAGACCAATTCTATTGTTTAATATCAGGCTTTTTGATTCAGATAGATCTTTTGAAATATCCTGGATTAAGCCTATTTCAATTTGTTTTTAGAAATGAAAAAAAGAATTAATAGCTAACAGATTTTCAATGATTTTTTTATTTTATTTTAGTCAACTTTTGAAGAAAAATATTGAAGTAAATCTAAGTAAATTTCTATTCCCATGACGGCGATAAAAAGTTCAGATCCTTAAAATCAATTTCCACAAATAAGGCGTAAAGGAAACGAAATAATAGCGTCGATTTAGTTTTAAACAAACCCATAAAAATAATGGTTGGCAATACATTTACGCTACACATATCCTCTGAACCTGGAAGGTTGAAGTCTTTGTGTTATTCCAGAATTCCTGAGAAACAATTAAATAATAACAAGGCACGAACATGGGTGGAGTTGGATGGAGGCGAGGCGTCTGTCCTTAAACAATAAAATATTGATAAGATTCTCTTTACTTTCGATCGATTTTTGGCAACTCTTGGGAAATTCCACCAACCAAATTGCAAATAAAGGGACAGGCAATACGCAACCAGCCATCCGCATCATGAGAGACATTATGTTATTTGCTATTAATAAAGAAAACTGTTAATTCACTTTCACAGAATACTTTCAGATGTAATAGGTTAATAAACTGATCACTAAAACTAATAAAGAATACTAATATTTAAAAATGGACTTCGCGTTCTAATATTTTTTTACTACAAAAACGCACAGAGGTATTAGTTTTTTAAAAAGTTTACAGTATAAAAGATAGAAGGTGACGAATACAGCATAGAAAATTGATTTGGAAATTTTACGCCCAAAATTCTGATGTCCAAATTCTAGATTTTAGACAATTTGAATCGACTTATCAGAAGAAACTTTATGCAGTCAGACAAAGCAATAAAAAGTAGATTATATAGTAGAAAAAGGAACAAAACTAAACTTTTAATATGAAAATGTTTATAAGCTAGGATATTATATGTAAAGTGCGTCATATGATAGAAATGGCGAAAAAATAGTCTAAACCGCTTTACAAGTCCATTGCACCTACAGCTACCAAATGGTAAGTAATTACTTTTTGGATAGTAGGTTTTCACTAACAAAGAGCTTATCAAAATTTTAATTAGATTTCAAATTAAAACATGAATTACAATTTTAAGATTTTTCCCGATAATCTCGAAGCATACTACTATACAAGAACTTTTACATCATTTTAAAATAAAAATGATAATAATAATCTTTTCAGGGATATCGATTTCATTTTCTTGTACTTTTCTCTTTAATTTTAATAAATTAAAAAAATATTTTTAAATGTATTTTACAACTTTGATTTTTATTGTTTTAGCATGTAGTAGCTGCATCTGCACTCACAGACATTGCGATGATATTAAATGCATTTTTTTGTAAGTATGTCATTACTTCTATATAATTAAAAGTAAGTTTAAATTAAAATAAAGATAAATGAATCTAGTCTAAAACATGATGATGCTTCCATGTTTCGAACTAGAAGTTTGAATTTATATATTTCATTCAGATTTGCATATTTTCAAGCACAGCTTTTAATTTAATTTAAAATATAGCATCGCGAATTATCTGGCTGGCAACCGAGCCTGTCATTTCTCAATTTTTCATAACATTAGTTTACAGATAAAATATTTCAAACGGAAATAATATGAATATGAATTCTTATGGATCTGTCTGAATAATAATTCATAAAAATACTTTCAGAATCTATTCAAACAAGAAAGAAAAAAAAATTACGAAAAAAAAACCCCCTTTGAAATAATATCAAGCCAGAAGCTGAATATGTCGTCAGGCGATAAAAACTAGAAAGCTGCTTATGTTTTGCATATGAAACGAGAATCAATATCTTCCATAAGAAATAAACTATAATAAAGGAAACGATGGTTGTACTGATATCGTATAATCATATTTGAATTGTTCATGATTATAGTGTTCGTTGCATGTCAAGTTTGATAAGTATCAAGAAATTGTTAAATGTATAGTTAAGAGATATCTATTAAACAGCATTTCTACGTCATATGATTCAGTTAGCACGATTAAAAAATACTAGTTTCCCGGAACAGATAAAAAGACCTGGAAGCAATTGAAACGATTAGGCGAAATTTTAGAATAAAAAACAACACAACTTTACATTTTAGTTACGATTTTTTTTTCATTTGAAGCATAGTTTTTTAATCATATAAGAGCTTTATTTATTTGCTCATAAAATGCATTTGGAGCTTAACAGGTAAAAAAATATTCAAATTCTAAGAAAAATTAATGAACATAGGCATAAATTCCTTTTTTTAATAATGATAATGCATTATAACAACTGCTGTCCTTTATATATTTTATTAGGAGTATATATTTTCCCCAAAAAATATACTCCTGGTACAATGGCAATAGACTGAATTGTAATAATTGTTTTATTAATTTTCTACTAGTTATTCAGTTTTAGTTGAAAAGGCTTTCGAGACACGATCTCACAGTTAATAAATAAATAATTGATTTGAGATAACTAAAATCTTTAAGTCAAAACTTTATATTTAAGAATATTTGCATACATATATTGATAACCACACAAGGCTACTCCGCCCAGCATAATTAAAGCCATTCGGATTAAATTTGAATGACCGGACTGTCTCTACAGCATTGGCAGGAACAAAAGTTGTATCCTAAGGACCATCACAGGCAACGGAATAACCCTTCACCTATCATCAGCGTTAGCAGATGTAGTAATAAAGTAACGTAATAGAGAAAATGGCATCACGATATTTTTTATAAGCTCAAGTACCAAAAGAGACAGTCTATCTGTTCCGACATTTCTAATTTCTTTTCTAATTCGTTTGAATCGATTTATGATACTTTCAAACATGAAGTGATAAACGATACACGAAATAACTTTCTCCTGATCTAATATTTTTTCCTCTTACGGAATTGTCTTATTGTCTCATAATAAAAAGACTTTACATGATGAGGTCTATTTACATACTAACATTCAAAACTAATCCATTTGCAAATATTCCAATTTCTGTTTACATCTTGTCAGGCTGCTACTTGCCTGAAGCAGCTGAAATTTCTCCAGGAAAAATGCGAAAATAATAAATTTCCGTATCGTCATTATATCCACTTTTCTAACTCAATAAAAAGAAAATAATGGCAACATGTACTTCGTAACCGAAAATTGATTTATACTCTGAAGATCTTATAAATTGTGAAATGTTCTGAATTGTATACATTTATTTGATTAAGAGTTAAAGGGGGAAAAAATTTTCCAGAATTTTCTTTAACTCACGACACACTGGAAATATGATACTATTCACGAATTTTCCGAAATAATTAAATTCTCTCCTCACTATTTCCGAATTTGGAAGATTTACCTGAAAGCTATTGTGATACCTCTCATACTTGATCATTATGATAGCTGAAATGAAAATGCTTAATGAAAATTAAAAAAAGAATTTTTTAGAAAAGAAAATAATTTGTTATTACGGGACGGTAGATTGGTGAATAAGAAACTTGTTGAATAACTAGACATTTAGAACAATTATTGCACTTCGAATAGGTGACAATTCGTCATCGTGATGGTTAAAGAGCAGTAATTCGAATTATTAAGTGAATTAGTTATAAGTCATACGGACTGATTAGATAAGTGAATTGCTTACTATACCAAACGAGTGAAATCATCACCTTGACGATTGAAGAGCATTAATCTGAATTCCTAAGCAAATAAGGCATACACTAAGCTGACTAATAGAAAGATAGCATTCTGGTTTTTTTTCTGCCTCAGGAATTATACTAGCATAATAAAGCAGAAACTAATAAAACAGTGCGCAAAATTCAGTTGCCAAAATTTGAAAAAAAAAATACAAGGGTTCAACAACTATGCAGCTATTAATTAAAAGTTTAGTTTTTTTAATAACTTCTCATTTAATAATAACTGTATAGCACCTCCTCTAATATTTATCACTTATTTTGAGAAATTCAGTCCACGAAAATATTAAACTATAAAAACCTAATTTGTTTTTCATGTTTATCAAATATTTTGCGTAAACTTTTGTGCTAATAATAACCATAAAAAACAAATTAGAATAATATATCTTTAGAAGCCAACCGATTATTCTAGAAAGTAATTTTCTTTAAGAGTGCAAGAATTAAAAATACATTTTAAGAAATATATTTTATATAAATATGTTTTTAGCAACAAATTCAAAGGAATGTGCAACATACTATAAACAGATATACTATAAAAAAATGTCGTTTTAAAAGCGAAACTTCTTTCCAACCAAAGCCAATCCTGTTTACTTCCTTCCAGATATTTGAAATTGCAGAAAGCAAGGGTTCAAACTTTTTTTCGTTTAATTAAAACACTAAAAATTCGGATATCATTTTTTTAAACGCCCATTCTTACGGATGGCTTTATCTAGAGTTCTAGAACTCTTAAGCGGTGAAAACACTTCATAATAAAAGAAAATCATAAATAAAGTAAATCTTTTGGAAAGTGAATTTTTCAGAGAACCATTTGCATTGCGTAGTTGTTGAACCATGAAGATTTTCTTTTTCAAAAACAGGATAATAATTAAGTATTAAGTTTTCTATTAAAAATATTTCGATAAATGGATTTGAAGTATTCTATGGAGCTTTAAAAGCAATTAGAGAAAGATTTTAAATTACATCTTGATGCAAAAAAGGAAAAGCAAATATTTCATCTTCCCTGAATTTTCTATTCAGAATGCTTCAATAATAGAAAGTTTAACCAGTAAATCGCATTTTAAATAACTTTCTCATTCCAATTTATTGACCGAAATTTGCTTTGTTCGAAAAGGGTTTTGGAGGATTTTACGTTTTTCAATATGACATCAAATATTCGATGTCTTTTCAATTAAATAATATTAAATAAATGAATAAATACGATTCGAAATCTGAAAATCTTCAAATGCCTATTCATGTCAAGTACCATCCTGAACATTTATTCAAAATATTAAATGGGAGAGGGGAAAAATCAGAATTGTAAGAATTATTTGATGTTTAAAATAAGAAGAAAAGTTTAAATTTATTTAAAAACCGAGTCAATTTTTGTTTATCAAATCTTTTATATGACGAAATATAAATGCTGTAGAAAATGACAAAAACATGAAGGATTTCTTATCACACATATTTGGAAAAAAAATAATCTGACAAAACAGTAAATTTTATTGCGTAGGTTAAACAAAGAAACGAAACTCAAATTTTAATTAAGTTTTCAGGGGCCCGACAATTAAAATGACATTTTACTTTACATATCATAGAAGAAATTTTTTAATAAAATTTTGAAAATTATTCGACATTAAAAAATTAATTAAAAATTTTCTTTTGTTATACATCTTATTTTATAACAGCCGCTCTCAAGAAAGATTTAACTTCTTTTGTTATATCATTTTCAATGAAAAAATATGATTAGTTCGTTATATTTATATCCCGTTTCGAATCAACACGAGGGCCATTTTTTGTCGGTTCACGTAATTTTGAGCTGTGGTCAGATGATGAGGACATCGCTTAACCGTCACCCTTTCTCCAAACTTCCAAATTACACTAGCAGAAAGGTGACTGACTTGGTGGATTTGGCGTGCATGCAAGCCTGCTTACACAGCAGTTCATTAGTGGATTTCCATTTTGAATATGGAACCTTAAATTATGAAACTGTGACCTTACTATCAGTCCATCGCAGCTGTCAATTTCTAAATGATAATATTGAGACATGAGACCTGGTGATCTAAGGCTGTGTATTGGTGACAGAATCAGATTTAAAATCGGGGAATCACGTACTCAGTACAGGGTTCCTGTGGATATTTGGACTAAGTGTTTCTAAATCTGGTGAATCAAGTCAGAAGTTTAGAAGTCAAGGGATATCCTCCTATTCATCTAAAAATGGATAATTATTCATTCTATTGCCCTTGTAGACAAACTACATTAAGAAAAAAAATAATATTAATAAAAAATTGAGTGTTGGTGTAAAAGTGTAAAAGTTGTCTCAAAAAGTTCAAAGGCCACAAAGAATTTTTATGTTTCATTTACTTTTAAATTTATTTATTGTTAAAAAAATATTTTTGAAGCTATATTTTGCTTAAAATTGATGTCTATAAAGAAGAATTTGGAGAGTGCTTACGGTGTTATAAACGTAATATTTAAGAAATTATCCATTTCATTGATTTCTGCAACAAGTTTCGACAAATTTTATTTTAGTGTTTGTATCACATTTCCTGCGGAATAAAATATCCTGAAGTTTTGACGCTAAGTATCTAGTATGTAACGTTATGTTGCTTTTAATAAAAATACCTGTTAATATGTTAATACATTACCTAATGTTAAATATTTTTAATTTTTGATATCATTATTACTATAATACTAATAGGAAAAATTACCATCATTCCAGTATTTAAATACTTATTTCTGATTGTGGTTGTTATGAAAAAAGAAAAAAAAAGAAGAAAAAAACGGTATTTTATATATGAGATGTATGTATAATGTTTTAGTTTTTTTTCTTTCAAAATTTGCTTCAGTTTTAATTTATTAATTATTTTTACAATGCATTGTTAGTTAACTTTTCATCTAATTGCTTATATTAATTTTCTTTATGAAAATTGCAGTTCATGATAATAGTTAACCATTAGTCGTTTTTTACTTTCCCACAGAGGAAATGACCATTGAAGGTAAAAAAGCAAGTAACAGTCGGGAAAAAAGAGAGTAATGATCTATAAAGTCTTTATTTATGAAAATAAATTGTGTTTTTCAAGTTAAGGAAAAGACCGAAGAACAAAATGAAGCAACTAAATACAATGGATAATAGAGTACGAATGTAATCCGTTCAAAGAATTATTGCTAACTACAATCATCAATATTTCATAATTTCTTTAAATAATTGGGTTAATCATTTTTAGGATCTCAAGCATATATTTAAGAAAAAATTAGTTGATACCCTTATTCATGCGTAACAACAACAACAACAACAACAAAAACTATTTATTTGAAAACTTTTGTTTGTTTTCCGAACAAAAAGATTTTTTTTTTCAAAAATGTACGTTGTACAAATTGTTTGTCAGTCGATCTCCATATCATTTTAAAGTTATTTTAATTCCTGGGATTTAATATAAGCATTTTATTTTAATTCCGTAAGCAGTGCAGTGCAATTACATTAAAAACCGCAGACGATATCAATTGAAAAAATAAAGGAACTGTTTCTTACCTCGATGTTTGCAGGTGAACTCAATTTTTGAACAAATCTCCTCCACCCCCGAAAAGAGGCCGGCCTTAAATGGAGAAGCAACTTTTGCACGATTTAATTCCCTCAAATCGATTAATTTCCACCACACCGAAAGAGAGAGGATTCAAACGAGATCAGGAGAAACAAGGGCAAGTGAAAAAAGTAAAAAGAGACAAATAGATCGGTCTTTTCAAAGTCAGAAGTGGGGTAAAAAAATGGGTTATACTAAACTGGACGCACACCCACATCGGTAGAATTTAGCAGGTGTTTTAAGCGAACAACATTTCGCAAGTCGACCTTGATAAACAAAGATG
>JAPMOR010043446.1:194991-226525 GCA_026543865.1 Argiope aurantia
TTTTTTTTCATAATAGAAGTTAGATCCAGAAGAAAATTTTTAATAGATTTATTCAGGAAAATAAGAAGACGGTTGAATTAATGTTGTTGACTACATTATATTAAAACAATGCTTTTCGAAATTTTAAATTTGACAGTGGAAATCGAAAAAGAAAGCATAAATTCTTGTTATAGCACTAATAACATTTCCCCCCCCTATTTCAAAATTACTACTATCATCATAATTTTAATATCAAATAAAAATGACTATAATATTTTTAGGTATCTTATTTAAAGACAGAAGATTGCTATGCATTGCGTTTTCCTACTTTTGGCGTTTGTGATCTTGTTAAACAATTTCAATTCATTTTCCAATGATTCCAACACCTCTTTCATTCAGATATAGCTACATCCGTTCACACCATGACTTGAATTTCTAAAAATTTTACAAAAGAAAAAAAAGAAGAAGAAAAAAAAAACCCTGAGAGTTTTGTAAAACGTTTTCTTGGGAATTGTTAATCTTCGTTCTTAAATTAGAAATATCTATATTAATCCCTACTTTATCATTCTTCACGTAAACTGATTCAACTAATACAGATAAATTTATTTAAATGTAGTAAAACTTACGAATCATAAAATCAATAATAAAAATAATAAATAATCATAAAATTTTGACAAACTTCGATCAAAACTAAAATAGGGAGTTAAGACGTAAGATTTTGAATATACAGTGTTATCTTTTGCAAGATACTATAATATATACGAAATAAATTTACCAGTTTTGAAAGTTATACTACATATTTAATATCCTCATCATCGCCATAACAATAACTTCGAGTTAAAATAAGTATTTGATTTTGTTTATTTTTTGAAATATCCTCACAAATTTTACATATAATGAGAGAGAAATCATCTCTAGTTTTTCGCTCGTAAACTATGACAAAGAAATTTTACTTTTCATGTCATTTGAATTTCATGACGTCTAAAGATATTTGGATCTCCAATGTAGCATTAATTTCATTTAACCATAATAAGCTATGGTTTTCAACGGAATAAGTTTTAACTTAAATGGTTTATTTCTGCAATAAACCTCCAAAAAAATCCTACTAGAAGCGAAGTTAAATATATGGGAAGAAAAAAAATCCTCTAAATAAGCGCTCAAGGCCCAAAAAATCCGTCATGACTTTTATACTAATCTAAACGATGAGCCCATCTAGACTGACAATATCTGCTTATCCTGCTGCTATGATTGTTACATTAGAAATTGTTACATTAGAAAATTGAATATTAGAAATCTAATTTATTTGCAGTGAGGTCTTGTCTATCTATAAAGTTTTCATGAATACTCAAATCAAAGCTAATTACTAAAATCGGTTTGGATATAAAAATATAAAATAAAAATTGCAGATCTCAGCTCATTAATATTTGGTACAATCCAGCAACAAAAAATGTGAATAAAATGCAAAGTTTACTCCCCCATAATTAATTTTTATTCATGTTTAGGTTTATTCACTCACCGATAAATCACTCAATTTAAATATTAAAAAAAACTATGTAAATTGCAAGACATCAAAACTGAAGTTGAGAATTCCAAAAATGACAAAGATAAAAAAAAATGATATACTTTTTACTCCATCTGTCGTTAGAAATGGTGTTGGAAGATTATATATACTGATAAATGCTATCACAATTTTAGATTATCTATTTCTGTTATACATAATCTGATAGGCCCTTGCCACACCAAAAAAAAAAAAGATAAAAAGAAAAGATTGATTGAAGGGGGATCAATAGCCAGCGAGTGTTCAAAACATTTAAAAACAAAGAAAACAATAATGTCAGCCCAACGACTTAATTTCCTGGTTTTGATTCCTAATACTAATATCAGCTATGAAATCTACAAACCGTCATATCTCAACACAGGAAAATGTTCGCAGAACTATTTGCCTGACCTTGAACAGCTGATGGAACACGAGGAAATGGAAACGCACGCAATGCAAGCTATTAAAAAGATGCTGCGATTCTTGTTTATGATAGAACAGTTCGAAAATACCACTGCAATGTATATGCAAACGATTTCAGAAGAATCTTTAGATAGCATTATTAAAAAGCAGCATTTTGTTAGCCGCTGTCATTTGACATGTGTAAATCCCCTGTGACAGCTAGACTGTTCTTAATAATGATTCACATAGAAGTTAGTCCTAATCTAGGTCATTAGCATCGTCCTTTTCTTTCACCCTGAGTGGCCCCTTATTCAAATGATGTGATTCTTACCTTGTTTATAGTAGGTTAAGGCATTGTTAACCCAGAATTAGCTCAACAGGTGGCTGCAGCTGTGCGGTTATTCAAATTAAATTTAGCCACTGAGTTCGTGATTAGTTTCTTTGTTCCATTTGAGCTCTCTCCTAAATAAGCAACCAAGAAACGCACACGCAAAAATTATCTAATAAAATTTCAGATTTCAGCGTCCAAAAAACATAGTTGGAGAATCATCAAAGAAAAACGATTTGCCAATTTAAATGCGGGATTTCAATATATAAATGCGATTTCCTTTTATTGATGCTTGGAATTAGTTTGAATAGTTTAGAAAATTAGATTTTATTTATAGAGATAAAGAGAATAGAAGTGTAATAACTGTATAATGTAAGCAATTTACTTTTTCATGTAAGCAAATACATGATAAATGTATTATTTTACTTGTTTATTTTTCAGTTCAATCTTTTCAATAAAGTGGCGTTCAAACTGCTGCGATATAATGTATTTCTTATCTTAGCAAAACGCATATTTATTTCATTCGTTTTGCATTTCAATTATGCAGTATTTTATTATTTCATGTAATTGTTTTGAATGGATGATTAAATTATATAGATTTGAAAATAATAGAATTTAAAATCACTTGAGAGGAATTTTATAAAGGAGATATCTCAAACGTGTTTATTTATTTTTACTTGAATGATTTTGCCATTTACTTTAAATCGAATGATATTATATATATCATATATATCGAATATGAGCATTAGAGTATTCGTAAATTTATAAAAAAATAATAGAGATTTAAATAATTTATTTTGTATATTATACAGATACTGAATAAATTTTTCTTTAGAGGAGCAAGGAATTTCATGCTATTATTATAACTTTCCAATAGATAACGACATCTCAAAAAGATGACCCCTAAACAAAAAGTATTCTACCACCGTCGAGCATCAAATACTACCATTAAAAGATGCAATCTGTGAGAAAGCGCTTAATCCTTAAGAACGTAGAATGCTAAACGAGGGAATATGCGAGATTAACTACAATTTTCACTTGTTAAATATCTTCAGCTAGCATTTATTTGAAGGAATCATGCGTGATAATTTTTCATCGTTGAACATTCTTCTTCGTACTGTTATTTTTTACGAAAATAATTTTTTGAACTCAGAGTAAACTACACAATTTTAAAATAAAACAACAATATAATAAATGTAAAGATCAACTGTATAAAGTTCATTCTGGCAATATCACAGGCATATGACGAATGTAAATCCACACATATCTAATTGCACAATGTCTTACGCTGCACTGCATAACATGTCTTTTTTCTCCCATCAACACTTTTCTTTCAGCACAATAGATTTTTTAAATAAATTTGGTGAGGTTCCATTGAAACCGTTTCTCGTGTGCATGAATTTATTCTTAATAATATGGGCAAATAATTATTTCTTTTTAAACACCATTTAATAATCATTGAATATTATAAGCCATTTAAATAATTTTTCATTCAGAAATTGACGATGGGCAACAGTTTTACCTTTAAAAGCACACTTTAAAATAATGAAATAATCTTTCCTTGTAGTATTTTTTAGATCAGTCAATCATGATTAAAATATTACATTAATCATATCTTGTAAAAGGTCTTTCAACATTTGTTAATTACGTTGGAAGGAACATTTTTTATAATTAATAAAATATTTCATCTAATCTTACTCTACAAAGTTTATTAGATAAGTTTTCTACACCCTTCATTAAAAAAAATACAATATATATATATTCCTTATTTTCAATACGATTTTATTAAATGAAAGGAACTTCAGATAAAACTCATGAAAGAAGTTAATTAAAGCGATTTTCAATAGTTCATAAAATTAATCATCTATATTTTATCAAAAGAAAAGAATGTAAAAAATTTCAAGGCTGCCAAAGAAATCAAGTTTTGTCATTTTATTTTAAAACATTATTCATAATTCCGATCTAATGAGATCCAAGATGAAGAAAATTAATACCATTGAAACTCAAAATAAATGAATATGTTGTATATATATATCAACATTGCAACTCATTTCCGCAATTGATAGAATATAAGCAGGGGAAAAGTATAAAGAGAGCTTAAATTACTTTCGGAAGCAATGAAATTAATTTCTTCTTTTCCTCCTTTTCAGTTAATGGAAAGGATTACCCAAATTTAATTAAATTCCGCAACATTTAGACTTTAAGCGAGCGAGTTTCAGAAATTTTCTTTCCGTTAAAAAAAAAAATGATACTCAACAGAGCTCTGCTTGAGTTCCATTATCTTAGACTCACTAAGTCATCTATAAATCATCAGTTATTTAATGTAGCACTATGTGGGGAAAATAGTTTCATTTCGATAAAATTTTATGCTGAACGAATATGAAAAGAAAGCTTTTAAAATTTTTATCCTTTGATTTTTATCCATGATGAAAATGTACCGGGAGTTTTGCTTTGCAATTTTTTGATGCATTTGGTAATTTATTTTTTATAATAGAGAGTCATGGCGGCACTTTTCTTTATGTTTATTAAGAGTGGGCGGTAGTGAATGAAAAGTCAAAGCAATAATGGAAAATTCTTTTTATACAAAGTATTCAGGAAAGGAAATTGGAAATATTGAATTATTACTACTTTCCCTTAAGGTATTTGTTTAAGAAGAATTATTTGGAGAATTATTGAAAAGATGATTTTTATAGAGCAAAATAGCTAAAATAGCTTTGAAAGGTTATATTTAAATGAAAAAGCATTCATACAAACGTAAGCTTTAATTCGATTTGTATAAAATGAATTAATAAAATGTTAACAAATTTTTTAATGTTGAGAAAAACAGCATAAGCAAAAAAATTAATGGAAATATTTTATTTTTATTTCACATAGATATTTTTCAAATAGATAGAATATGATAGACTACAAAATGCAAATTATTTTAATAAATAAAGATTTTATGAGCATTTTAAGTTGTCGTTAATGTTTTTTAGTTAATATTTATCTTTGTTTTAAAATGAAAGTGGCGTTAAAACATAATTAAATGAAGCTACCTTAAAATCTTATTATACCTTCAAATATTTATGATATATGCACGTTTTTGAGATATCACGTTCTCCATGAATCAAGCATAATGAAATATTGCTTCTTCAGAAAATGCATTAAAAATGGCATTTGCACATTAGTTCGCTAAAATCAAATACATTTTTTAACAGAGTTGTCTGAAATAAGCAAATTGTGGCTGGTTATGTAGAGAGTTAATATAAGCATTTCAAATATTGTTTTTGTAGAATTTTTAAGTAAAAAATAAATTATTTTGCTTCCGGTTTAAAACGTCATTATTTCCGGTTTCAATAATATCTGTTATGTATTATTCAAACTTCTGTATCTATAATTTTATCTCACAGGGATTAAAAATAAAGATTTGTTTTAGAAATATACTAATTTCAGGCATTATTTTTAAATCATGAAATAAAATTTGAATTTTTCCGGAAAAAGCACCTTTAGAACCTAGTTGGATACTTTCAAATGTCCTTCTAATCGCTGTCCAATTACTAATTTCTAGATTATTAGATGCAGTGTGATAGATGTCCAAAAAAGCAAACTTTTTCCCATCCCACAGGGTTTTCTCCACTTGGCAAAGGAAAGAAGCGTGAGAGAGGGGACAACTGACGTAAAGGATGGAAAGTGAATATATATATATCCCCGAAGGTCGAAGTCCAAAGAAGCTTCAGAGGAAAGAGGTAATTGATAGTTCTGCGTATTTCTTTGTTGTAAATAAAAAATTCTAACATCTAGTGTTATTCTAATAAAAAAAATGCAAAAAAAAAATGTACAGATAAATTGGTTTGGCTTCTGACTGCAATAAATTATCAGCGTTTTTACTCACGACAAAGCCAAGATATTTCAACAGGAATATATATTTCTCAAAAGAAAAGAAAATGTTTTAAATGAGTTAAAAATTTACTTTTTTATACTTTTTGGGTTAATACAAATATATTGCTAAAAAATCAAGAATTCTAAATTTTTATTCAGCTCGCTGTCCTATTAGTTATATTTAGAAATATATTCGAAATGTTTATTTTTATAATACAAATTACAAATATTTCTACAAATATTTTAAAAAATAAATTTCCACCCTTCTGCCTCTAAACTTTACCAAATCATGAATGCTGAAGGATGTAAAAGGCAATTATTTTCTATAGTTACAGCATTTTTCCGGTCTCAAATACGCATTTATGATTAATGGTTTAGAAATATTATTCAAACATAAGAATGTATATTTTGTGCATATTGTAATTCGAATATACAATACCGATTTAATGATGATCTATTCGATCGAACATAAATCTATATTATTAAAAAAACTTCAATTGAATATTATTTTCTTTGTCAAAAATTAAGATTAAATTATCTTTTAATAGTAACTATTAATTAAAAATATCCTTCCAACAGCACATTTTAAATGATTCTTCCAATACAGAATATTTTAATACTTTAATGCAAATCAAAATTGTTGAAACTTTGAGGCACATTTTTTTTTATTTCTTTAAGAAATTTTATAGCTGAAAATTTACCCAAAATTTTTTTTTTCAAAATCGCTGTTGATCCAATGTTTCATTAGAAAGGAAAGTTACATGCCTTGTCGTATTAACCAAAAATCTGCCACTGCTGTCGAAGCAAAATTAAAATGCCTCTACAACAAACACGCAACAACGAAAATTTCCTTTTTTAATACAGAACCAGTATTAATCAGGCAGTCAATATTTATATTACAAATATATTGGTTTCTTTATGCATTTTTCACATGCAGCTTCATATGAGTATTGAAAATAACACGGAATTTATATAAAAGTAATTTTTTAAATATTTTTTTCCATTGCAATCCATTCCAACCAATATGAAATGGATTTATACTGAAAATTCGAACTACTTTGTGAGAAAAAAAAATCTTGCCTTTATTCAACAGGACAAGATCCTTTCTAAACCTTTTCTTGATTTTTAGAATCGGGAAATTTTACCGTTTTAAGGAAAGCGTTGCATGCATTGAAACCAAGGTCCTTTCTTATAAAATTATTTCTTAAGTTTATCCAATTTATGAAATAAAACAGTATAAATATTTATAAATTTTTGTAATAAGAATCGTATATCATTGTTATATTTGTACGGTATCATTTTTGTTTTTATGTTTGTGATATAATGGGCCAAGAATCAAACTTGGTCATACAACACCAAATTTATGGTTTAAGAGATCTTATTAAAAACACTCAATGTTACAAATGATTGCGAAACATAACATTTTAAAAGAAAATCTCACTGAGAAAGATAAAATCAGTTGAAAAGTTGATATGAAGAACAGGTTATTCATATGGACAAATGGCTCTCGAGGCAGATTTGCTTTTTTTTTTTTTTTTTCAGTGGCTTAGTAATAGTAAATGGGTCCCGGAATAAATTCTTCGTTTTCTTCCTCTTATCATATTGAACTATAAAAAAGAACAGAAGCATATTATTATGTGGTTTCTATAACACCACCTATGACTGAAGTCCGGAATATCCATGCCCCATCTCGCGACATTGTTGGATGCCCATCACACTAAAGAAGATACACCATGACTATTTACATTTAAAAATTTCATATTTTTGTAAAAAAATGATGACCGAATAGGAAACAAAACAGGATTCGATAATATAATTAGAAGAAAAAATCCTTCATATGTAGCCTTACCAAAAAGTAGAATTTGGATTCAGTCTGATAAGGTTGTATAAATTGAGGTCTCCAGTGATAAATATCAGAATAACCCGATTTTGGCGAACATATTTTATGCATAAAGTTGCTAACAGATAAACAAATCAACAAAGACCAGTAGAAAAGGTCACTCGAAATAGCATCGCTTTGCTACTGTAATCTGAAAAATCAGATTCACTTAAGGAGTGAATTGAAGTTCCCTACTTGACTTTTCATGCCTTCCCTTGACACCTTGAACTTCATTCTTGAATTAACAAATTCCGAAAGTGTAGCTTCAGTGGTTACGATAAAAGCAATCTATTTCACACAATCTACCTGTCCAGTGGTCAAGCTGTTCAAACAATACCGGCAGGAAAAAAAGCTCTCTTTCTATTCTGATTTGACTAGAATCGCTCACGCGGCTCATGTTGTAAATCGTCTATTAAAAAAAACGTTGCAGTTGGAAGAAATAACCGGAAAGAAGAAGAAAACAGAGCTAGGGGACTGTATTTTTTCAGGACATTGTACCTTAATCTTTTTCGAAACTGACCTTAATCTAGCGATAACGACTATATCAATAGACATGCTTGTTTCGAACGACTTAAGGATGAGCAAGAGCTACAACATTTTTTATCGTTCCGTGCTAACTTTCTCTTCCTTTCACAACTATGACTTTCGAATAGTAATCTTTTTTTTAATGTTTCCTTTGTTTCGAGGTTGTGCCACAGATCGAATGACTGCACATGGGATAATAGTGATTTTCTCACTGCTTTCTTAGCTTACAGTTAGCAGCTCAGAACCGATTTCGGAAATTTTTTTTCCAAGTTGAAGATGCTTGAAAGAACAGAAGATGATTTTTTGTGACTCTTCAAAAGCTTTTAAGTGAACGAAATGCAGGACATTTTAGTTGTGGTTATTCTTTATCGAAGTATCGCGCATAGTATAACAAGATTAACAGGAAATATTATAGCGTTCTAATAAGCAAACAGCAATTGGAAAAGAACAGCCCTATAAAGAGAAATTTTATATGTCAAAGGGAGTTGAATACCTTTGTGTAAAAGTACATTAAAAGTTATTAAGGTTCGATTGTAAATTATTTAATTTGTCAGTTTGAAAATATCAGAAGCAGATAAATAGCTTTCAGATTATTTTAAACTACATTTAAATAGGCAATTTTTATCTCAAAATACAACTAACTAAATATCGTAACGATAATTTAACAATCACATTTTTTTTTTAATTTTCATAAGTTGCCATTGCAATAATGCTACAAAAATAGATCTTATGAATTTTGTAAAAATTGCAAAGCTTAGTTTAGATGTTTCCTCGTGAATTTACAGCCTCCTAAGTTACAATGATATCTTAGACTAGAGGTGGCAAAATCTTTGAAAATTATATTAAAGACAAAACTTTGCATGAAACCATATTTGAGCCTCAGTAACGCAATAGGCAGCTCTTACATTTCCGTCAAAGAAGAATCTGGAAGTTGTGAAGCCATATTTATATAAAAAAAATCTGAGTCGTTGCAAATTATTTTGTACCTTACACAAAGAAGCAAAAGATTATTTAATGAAAACATTTTTAAATAATAATTAAGTTCATAATTTTAATAAGCGGTTAAAAAACGAATATGGTACATTATTAGAAATTACCGAAAAACCATGTTGACGGAAATTTCAACGACGCTTGAGAATTAATTTTTTTAGATTAATGTTTTATTTTGAAATTACATGAAGAGTATTTGGAAAAAGGAATAATATTCAGGTGTTGACAGATTTGTATGTATAATAAAGGATCTAGGTCTTCGCCGTTTGACATCTTGGTATTCTTTTATAATATGGCGAGTTTTGGAGTTTGCAGCGTTTATTTAAGAGGAGAAAAGATTTGGATTTCGATCAGTATTTCTTCTCTTTTACCAGTTTAGCTCAAAGCTAGAAAGAGAAAATTTTCGGTATAAAGATAACATCCAAATTTCATTCGTCTACTTCATTTCGTTTTCAATTTATTGTGTTCATTTCCTACGACTGGGCATAAGTATAGACAATCTTCTCTTGGATAGATATGGCCTAAAGTTTAATATAGATCTACAAGTCTAAATTAAAACTTTCAATACACATTGTCATTAACCCATTTTTTTATTCAAGCTTATCTAAAACATGGAGACTCTTTTCGTGTGTCCAAATCTTGAGGTCAAATTTTTTGATCTCAAGATTTGATGATGATAGTGCTTTTATTTTTTATATGAATACAGTGCTTTTTTCTAATATATATTAAGATGGGATAATATTTTTTTAAAGAAAAATTTCATGGAAAATTAAACCGTAAAACATTTAATATAAGTTATTATAGCTCTAAAATATAAAATTAAGCTGAACATTCAAAAATAATATATTATAATATGAACATAATACTTATTGCTCAAAGGCAGAGCAATACAACATAAACCTTAGTTTAAATATATTAATACGAACATGATTTGGAAAATTTACTTTCTGATCACAGTGCTAAAGTTAACGATATTATAATAAAGATTAAAAAAAAGGAGCAATACACATCCCAAATTTATTTAATGGCTTAGTAGATGAGATGATTTAGCTATTTTAGATCCACAATGCAAAAAAAAAGTCTTCTCCTGGTCATTTTCATTATGCCTTACCCCAAAATATACATCATTTATTGGTCATTCACAATTTTAAAACTTTATTTAAATATTTTTGATGCTCATATAAATAATATTTAGCATTTTTATATTATTGTAATTATTTTCAGAGCCAACCTCATATTTGATACTCAGACACAAATATAGTGTAGATCCAAGACAAAATAACAAAGTAAATTAATGAATAAAACCATGAGCTTTTAAATTTATAAGAATGAAACATATCGAATATTTATTCATATTTGAATAATTATATTTAACCTTTTATTCAGAATTATAAAAGAAAAAATTAATATAACTTTATTTTCTTAACATTGAACCCTCTCTCTTTTAGTTTTTTTTAGTTTTATTACATATATATTTGCCTTTCCTTTTTTTTTTCCTTTCAAAATAGTCCTCAAACCATTAGTGTAACTAGACGGTATGAGGATCCCAAGATAATATGCAGAATGGTGCTCATTTTTTATTCCTCGATGATACGATGGTTATAACACTTTATACATAGAAGTTTAAATATTCTTAGAATGATTTCGAGGCCATTTAATTAATATTTAAAATGAAAAGATTATTTTTTTAAATGTTTGATTTGATAGCCTTTTTCCTTGTTTATAAGTCTATATCGTGATATCTGCGACAGAAGATTATTTTTGCAATATTTTTAGATAAATTGATTTTCATGCCTCTACTAAAACATTGTAAGGTCCATCACTCATGATGGGTTTGTGTTTAGAAAGAGCACATTTGAACAGACCAAAGGCAGAATAGTTCATAGTTGAAATGTTTGAAGATATCACAAGAATATGTAGGAAAGGTACATATGAAATGCATGTATGAGTTTCCTTTTTTTCCTATGTATGACGACTTATAACTTTGCCTTGATGTTTCCCTCCTTGAAAGTCATTGGAATAAAGGAATTGATTTTCTTCTGTAACTATCGGACACAAAGCTTTCGATTGACAGTACGTTGAACTTATTTTAACATTTTTCCCATTTTTCTTATTTTTAATTTACCTATGGGAAATTAAGAATAGATAGAGAACCCTGCGACCCTTTACTAAAACTTTCTGTGCATTGACTGAACCGGGTTTGTACATTTTCCCCTTTATTTCCGATAGTAAATAAACCTAGTTTTGTAATCATTTAGGTAAACTCATATTTCATCAAATCACAATATATTTCCATTTATCTTCTGTCAAATAGTTTTCATATAGGATTCTACAAATTGTTCGGCGATATCTTTCGGTAAAAATTGGCGAACGTTCTGTTTTTTTAGCATTTTTTAAGTAGAAAATCTTGATGCATTATTTTATTTATTGTTTCAAGAGATATATTTAATGACTTCGCAGTTGATTTCTACTTCGGCTGATTATTTTCTTGTAACCAGTGGTTTCACTTTAGAAATATTTGTATATAATATTCTTGGATATTCGTTTGGAGTCTTATTTCCAGGTATAAGTAATGACTGGCGGTTTTTCTCTGTTCGATTAAAAATGTTACTTAATTTGCATTAAGAAATTTTAATATCATACATTTTCCAAACCATTTTGATATTTGGAATTGATATTTGATATTATGGACTAGAAATATTTGTTATCTCAAAGAGCAAAATGCTATCCTTCAATCCACGATTTGTTTTATGCGGTATTTTGAAAGAAGAATGAATTTAAAAGTAGCAGACGATATTTCTTATTTCTAGCAATGAGCAGTTACCAGAATTTTTTATTCCAAAACATTTTTTATTGAAATAGTTCTAAACTAAGTAAATACCCTCTGTTATTGACCCCTTCATATTGCAAATTTCAGACATTTTACCATTCTTGCTGGCCTATAGCTATGATACTGCCATAGATGTTGTAAGTTCAGCAGCGAAAGATTGAAGATTGAGGAATAATATAAATTTAGAAATTTAGGGCATGGTTAGCTATTTTTGTGCTCAATTTCTTAAGTCATAGTATCCAGATGTTGTAAAAATATCCTTTAGTATTCTGTTTTAAAGGGTACCAGTTAAGCTTTTTAAAAGTTAATTATATTCTAATTTTCACGAAAATTGAATTTAAGATTTTCCACTTTTATTATAAAGTGAATATATGCTTTAATAAAAAGTATTTTATTCAAATTTTGTTATACATTACAAAGTTTTCATGCAAAATTTCAAATATAAGATATAAAAATTTACGAAAAAGACAAAATTCCATTATTAAAGGCAAATTTTGAACTCATTTTACACAGAAATAGGTTAAGACACTATTTTTGACGATTTCTTGAAACCATGCAATTAATGTCATTCTTTTGATGCGGGTATGAATATACGGGAAGCTTTACTGACCTACATTCAGGACGATGTTAAAAAGCTATTGCATCTTCTGAATCGATTTGAAAAAGGCTTTAAATGTGTGAATTGAATGATTACTGAGAGAAGCTGCTTTTCAAATCGTTACAAACTTGTTTTCAAACAATTTTGGTGCATCAAATGCCATCATTTTATTGTAAAAAGATACTCATGCTTTGTTTAAGTGTACTAGCAAAAATGGGAAATAAAGTATTATTGCGTAGCTTATTATCCTGTTCGAACTACATAGTTTTTTTCAGTAACTGAATTATATAGCTTATTAAGTAGCTTTGGGTTTCATATAAAAAAAGTAAACACACAATAACAGTTATTAATCTAGTTAAAAAAAAAGGTTGATGGGAAATTTGTGCTCACGAACGATTGTAACATACTAACACCATTCAAACTGAATCTCCAACAGATTGACAGAATATGGAACAAAATTAAAACAAAGAATATTGCCAGGATTGAAAGTAGAAAAAAATATTGTTTAGTAACAAAGCGAAGATAAAATTTTGTTTTTCAACACGTAACATTTTATTAAATGCGATTGAGGGATTGTTTTATTAGAAACCATCTTGGTTTGGAAATCAGTTCCATATAAATGCTTTTACAGAGAAGGGGGGAGGCTTTATTGACTTAGAACATGCAAGAGTATAATGAATAAATTCAATGAAAAGCTACAAGAAAAAAAAATATTTGATTAGAGACTTTTGAGATATTCAATGAAATAAACGTTTCAAGGTCAGTTTAGGCTCGCTCTTATCATCCAACCGCATCTCAAAATTACCCATGTATTGCTTTAATATAATTTGCGTTAAACTAAACTTTTGTAATTATACATGGTCTAGAGAGAGATTCAAATTTTAGATAATTTAAATTTCCTATTAAAATGACGCAACTTCTTACTAGATGTTATAAATGGTTTACTAGCTATTGCCGTTTAAGAATATTTAATTGGACATTTAAAATGATATATTTACACAGAAAAATAATCGAGACCTTCAGGATTGTTTGAATAAAATATTTAATCATCATAAAATTTTTCTGTAATATCCTTAGTAGGAGTGTTATTTTGAAGTTACTTTTCCCTAAAACTAACTTAGAAGTGTTGATAATATACTGAATAATAGTATTCAAATATTTGTCTGTAGTTTTATAAAGCAAAATAAATGAAAACCATGTATATTTTTTAGAAAACCTTTAAAATTATGATATCGTTTTACTAAAATAATTATAACGAATATCATAATTGTTTAACATATTCATCTTAAATTCGAGTTCTTTAAAATATATCAATACAATTCAACTCAATGCAAAAGACAAAGGATATGATGAAACAAGAAACGAATTTTTCTGTGATGTTCATGTGACAAGCAATGAACATTTTTTATATAAATTTTAATTCTGAATTCTATATTTATTATACTCACAGACTCAGATTTTTCTCAAAACACTTATAATGTATTTCATCAACTTATTATTAGATAACAAAATAAGTATCATTTACATCTGCTATGGTAATTGAAAATTCACTTCCGTAGTTGTATCGCCCATTCCATTAAAGATAGTAACAGCCAATTATTTTTTTTAGCAATCAAGTCATTATTTTCATGGCATGTTTCTAGTTTACTGCAACCAATTAGAAAGCCAATAAGGTATGAATTTAAATAAAAGTTATTTATGTGGAATAATAAACGGATTATATTATGATAGGGTGAATGTGCAGTATATATCGGTTTGCGATATATACTGCACTATAATTTTTTCGGAGCTTTTTATCATTTTAATATTTCTGTTTTTGGTCACTGAAAAAAGCGAAAAAAAAAGTGCAAGATAACGAAAGAAAATTAATTGCCTTAAGCTTATAGATAAAGTGTTTTGATAAATAAACATTTCTAGACATGGTTATTTCTAAATGAAGTGAATTGTTTTAAGAACACAAGCTTCGAAGTAAATTCTTTTTTTCTCACTTTCTTTTATTCTTTTTTTCTTCTTTACTGCGGAAAGCCAGAAAATAACACCTGCTTTTTAACTGGATGTTTTTTTGGAATGATAAATATCTACCGGGAATCGAGACTTTGTAATACTATAAAAGTAATTAACTTTAAAAAATTACCAGTGAAAAAAATATAACTTTGAAAAATAAACTGCAAACGACATCCTAAAGAAAACTGATTATTATTTTTGTAAACGAATTTTTTTTAATATTTTATGGAATATGCTTTAGTAAATGTTCGGAACACAACTGGAGTTTTTAACATTTATTCTGCTTGTTTTATAAATGAGATAGAACTATTTGGAACTATTGAAATGTTTATTTTACAGAACTTATATATTAAAGAATCACGGGAATCCTCTGGATATAATGTTATGTTTCCAAGACAATTATTTAGATTACGTTTTTTTTTTCTTCAATTTTTTCCACAAAAACTCATAAATAAATAACATAAAAAATAAAAGGATATTAAGGGTACGCTACAAGTAAATATAACTACACTAAGAGTAGTTTTTCTGCATAATTATAATTTTAATTTAACCGTTTCATTATATTCTGAACAGAATCCGATGCTTTCATCTTTGTATGCAATGCGGAGCAATATAATAGTTATTTCAATGATTTAATTATTCAATTATTTTATTATTTTAATTATTTATTACCAAGAAATCCTTTCCCGAAAATGGAGGGATCGAGAAGAGATTTTATATGGAATAGTAATTTCTTTTTAAAAAATGTTGATTAAAATAAACAATCTGCAAACTTTTTTCAGAGAATATGATGACATTTACTCAGCTTCCTTCTGATGTTTGAGTCGTCACGAAAGTATCAGAACTCTACTCATTATTCAGAAAATTAGAAAATTACATATTATGGTATAAATTTGTATAAATGAACATTTTCTTTCGAATACAAATTCAAATTCTTCAACATTAATAAGCTCGAATGCATATAAAATATTTTATTTTAGAAGAAAAACTTAAAGAAGGGCAAATTAATAATAAAATTTAGGTCGATTAGGTTTTTGAATTAACACAAATGATTTCTAAAATTGTTATATAACATCCATATCGATATCGATCAGAAATTATAATTTTTATTTTACTCTAAACTGTTGTTTATCAAAAATCAAAATCATATGCTTATTCTAAATTCAAAATTTTAAATAATTATGAATATTATACCTAAAAATTGTGAACAAAAACTTTGATACCAATCGAATAAGCAATTATTCTACATAATTACAGTCAATAATTAAGGATTTTAGCTGACAGATTATAGTTAAGTAAGTAGTATAGTTAGTATAGTTAAATATTAATAGAATATTTTTTTTCTTCAAAAGTAGTTTCTTAATCAAAAACTAGAATAGAAGCAAATCTGCAAACATATTCGAATATTTTATTTAAAAAAAATGAAATCTATAGAGGCTGCAGAGTTTTTAATGCTCTTCATTTGTCAAATAATAGCGACGGGAGAGATATCCTATCCACCAAACCTTTTCGCGTACTGTCTAATAAAGGTGTCGTCCTAATCCCTTTTAACCAAATTGCGGACAAAGAGTAAGAGAGCAAATGTCATGAGTGCACAGTTTTTTATTTTCAGAGTTGAACTTGTGTGAGTTTTATGCTTCGAAATAGAGTGAAGAAAACAATTACTTGAGTATTAACCACATGGATTAGCGAAATATATTTAGGAAAGGGTTCATTAGCATGCTATCTTTGGTGATCAGTCTCTGGGATGCGTTTAGCATTCAAATGGCAGAAAAATGAATATGTATTTTGGATACTTTTTTATTCAAATAATTGAAACCAAAATTTGACTCGGAAGTAAAATTGTACTCAAAAGGTCACTTACTAATTTTCATTTATTTAAGTCATTTCGTTTGCGAAATTACAGATTGACATTAGGTAAACCTTTTAACAGATTTATTCTAGATTTAATACAGATATATAATTTAGATGCTAAACCTGTGGACCAAATTTTATCTATTTAGCAGTTTATGTTTTTTAGCTATAGTGTTCACTTGTACTTAGACAGCTGAACAGACAGACTTAATCTCAATGTATTTCGTTCAAAATTCGAGATAAATCTACAAAATTTTGTAAAGACCATTTACTAAATTTAATCTGTTTAGCTCAAAGCTTTTTTGAATTGTTGGTTTCAAAGACAGATGGATAAAATTTCAAAAATGTGTTTATCGAATTCAGAAAGGTCTGAAACGTGGAGAATAATCAAAATTTTCAGGTGACGATTCTTTCTCTTTGACGATTGCAGAACTTTCTCTTTGTATACTCCGTATTCAAGAAAATAACAATGAAACAAAATTTGAGTTTTATTGAAATAATCTAAATTTAAAATGTGAAAAATAACTTCAAAATTATTTCTGGATTAGAATATTATTCGATTGATTTGATTTACTGAATAGGATATTTTAATTTTTTTGTCAATCCAGTGAAAAAAATTACTAGAGTGACATTTAATCTTGTTTTTTTTTTCAATTTGTAAAGTTCAAAATTCGAAAATTCCAGTCTTTAAATAAGATATAAAGTATTTTAGAAAGTAGAATGCAGTAAGTGTTCGAAAACTTTGATTGGAAAAAAGTGGCGTATCTTATAAAGAACTAGTGCTCTTCGAATATGAGACATTTTTCGAAACAGTTAGCTGGAGAAATTTGTATGTCCGCAGAATTTCTTATACTCTATTAGAAAAGTAAGAAAAGAGTCCACATACATAAAAAATATGAAAATAGGCAGTTTTGGTTTATGTAAGAAGATTATGTCACAACAATTTAAAGTTATTTTTTAAAGCATAAAATGCACCTGCTTTCTGATTTCCATAAATAAAATTTCCTATACATTTTTTTAATTCTTTGAGCCATCGGAAATGCCATAAACAAATAAAGGCAACATAATTATTTTTCGCAGAAATATGGTTGATATGCTTGAGTAAATTTCCTAAGAAAGAAATTGCAGTATTTCTTTTTATATCAACGTCGATTTCTCGAACATGATTCGTTTATGTAAGCTACATCTTTTTTTTCTTCAATAAAACAAAAATATTATGAAATACGTATGAGTCGAATTATGCGGAGAATATTTCAACAAGATTTTCGAGGCTAGAACTCCAATACACGGTAAAAAAAAATGTAATATTATGAGAGATAGATGAAAAAAAAGCATAAGGAAGGATTGTCGAGAAAAATATCCGGAGATCGTAAAATATTTTTATATTATCTGCTAAAATTTTGCTTTGCAGGCAATGACAAGGTTAATCGTATTTAGGTTTTAGCCTTGTATGTAAGAAACGAATTTTTCCTTTATGGTATATTACGGATAAATAAAAATGTTTGGTAACAAATATCATCCGAATTGAGCGAAAATATTTCGATAAAAAATACAAAATAAGAAGTCCTAATGCAGTGCAAAAATCCTAAAAATATGGCAGAAAGATGAAAAATTCAAATAAGATGAATAAAGAAGATCTTCGAAGATCCTTAGATATTTTCACAAAGGAGTTTGCAAGGAGTTTCCTTCCCAGACGATGGCAAGGTTAATCTCATTTAAGTATTAGCCTCGTGTGCAAAAACCTTTTGTGAGTTTCATGGCAAAAGCAATTCACAGATTATATAAAGAAAGGTTATTTAATAGACAACCAACAATTGAATAAATTTATCTAACAATGCATCAGATGTCGGCGTATTTTAGATGTTGAAACCATTCAAGCCATTTTAAAATTTTTAAACTCACACGCATGAAAAGCCTTCCTGCCTTTCAAGCCTTTCCATTCTTGACCTTTATGATGTGGAAAAGACAAAGAAAATTTCAACAAATCATTTTTTAGAATAATGAATCATGTTCGTTGAACTAGATTTTATGACTACGATCTTCGTATTTGTCACACAAAGCTGAAATTGGTATAAATGATATTCCTTATTGCAAATGAGTGAGGTAATGTTTATGATGTGCTCGTTTCATTATAGCAACTATTAGTTGAATTCTTCATATAAATGAATCTATACCATAATAAATTCACATTCTAGAAACAATGACTTGTTAAGATAATGCTTTATTTATATTCTAGAAAAAATGTAATACCTTTATATGTTATAATAACAGTATTCGCATTTCATGCAGGAAGTGGAAATTGACATAAAAATATTCCACAAAGAAAATGTGTGAGATTGCTTTGTGAAGTGTATCTTTCATTACTGCACATATATCGTACATAGATACGAGTTTTTTATTTATATAAAAGGAATAGTCTTGAGATAATTTCCAACAGTTAAACGTGATTATCATATTCTAGAAAGAATGATAGACTGAATCATTCTTTCTAGAATATGATAATCATCTGTATAAATTTATGCTCTGCTTAGATTCATAAACGACATAGTTTATTAAAAAATATTTTTGAATATGGCGAACAGTGAAAATATGACATATATGACAAATTATTTCTAAACCAAATATAATATTTGAATTTTTGCATCCGATCCAGTCATATTTGAAATTCCCTAACTCTTTCTGTGAAAGATAAATACAGCCGGTAATAGAGTTGAAATTTATATAAAAAATCTCTTCGTTTCGGAAATTTCAAAGACTGCTGCAGTGTGATTGTGCAAATAGTACAGTTGGTTTTACTTTTTTTCATTTCCTGTTGAAGTTTTAGTTGAAGATGTTTACCATAATCGTAGCTGGAATACAATGCTTGTTTGAGGATGATAATACTGTAATATTATTTTTATAAAATCATCTCCATCAAAACGCTTTTTTTAGGGAAAAAATAGAGATTTCATATTGTAATTATGAAATTTTTAGCACTCATATTAACATTATTTACTTTAACTTAAATTAATAGCAAAAATAATGTCGCTCATATTCTGCAATGTGTATATATGTTCTACATCTTTTCTTAAATAGGTCAAATTTAACCAAATTATGGACACTTATATTTAAGACGAAAGAAAATCAATTTTTCAAAGTTCAAAAATTATTTAAATATTTAATGAATTAGAAATGAACCAAAATTTCGTCTTTTATCCACAGTAATTTCAGAAGAAATATGTTTGAAACATTTTAAATTCAAAAATTTACCATTTCACTAATAATCACTTTCATTTTGGCACAACATTTCTTTTAATTGTTATTAATTTAAAAAAAATTTAATTCATCAAAATTAATATTAACTTTCAACTACACTACGACTATTTTTAGGTTTATTTTATTTTAATTTGCAGCTTTTGACTAAGTTTTTCATTCGTTTCAAATTTAACCCAGTGCCTAAAATGCCCAAAGTCAAATGTCAAATGTTACGAGCATATGAAACAGATATTCGACGACAACAGTGGCTTCAAAGCAGGAGAAATTAACCAATATTTTGCTCTTTTTTATCCCATAGAAATTCGGAGGAAATGATTTGGAAAAAAAACTTATAAAATCTTAAAATTAAATATTTTACCTTTTTAACGATATTAATTTCATTTTTGTGCAAACTTCATTTTTCAGTTGTTGTTAATTCTTAAGAAAATTTAAAGCGGGTGATTCTACAATAAGGACATGTATAGATATTCTTCTGTCGGGTAACGTTAAAGCTTTGAACTAATCTATTATCATTTTTTCAAATATTTCTTTTATTTCAATACAAGTTTTAGAAAAGGGTTTTGCATGTTATACAATATTTTGTACAAAATGAGTTTCCACGATAAAAATATTATACGTGATAGAATTTAACTCGAACAATACCGGGTATATCAACTAGTAGAATAAAATGAAAATAATACTGGAAGAATAAAACGACAACAAAATATTCTTCCAACATTAACTGTTAAGTTTTACTGTTTAACGGATGTTGAAGGATCTAGTAACATCATAAGAATTAACTCAAAAACAAAAAATATCACATATTCTACTTGAATATATACGTGTAATATATTATCCGAAATAGGATTTCCCATAAAAAATGAAGAAGTAGTAGTTTTTTTTTTCATTTTTTGATAATCATTTTAGTGATACTTCTATCTTTTATAACTTCTATCTTCTTACAGAAGATAGATAAGAAGATACTTCTAACTTCTTATCTTTTATCCTTTCTATATCTTTCAATTTTTCTTTTCAGTTACAACTTCGTTAGAAGAATTTCAAAGATAAATATTAAGCAAAACGTTTCATTCATTGATTGAAAATTTATATTGAGAATCTTTTATGTAGAGAATAAAGTCAAATGGATCCAATTGTAGGAATTATGAACTCCTGATATATCATGGTTTTCGATACTATGTATAAATTGTTATTTTAATGATAATGTTACTTGTGTAAAACTTTCCAAATTTATGACTTTTATTTTTGTAAAGCTTATTTTTTATTCTTCATAATCTAAATTACTAAATCGGTGAGGTTTCGATTAAGAGTTACATTTTTATGACAAAAAAAGCTTTAGAGTAAAGAAATTATTAATTAAAACAATTTTTCTTTTTCGTATTTTTAGGAAAGTATAACTAAACTCGTGAAAATGATCCGAATGTGGAGCGTTTCGTTAAGAAGGAATTCAAAAGAAATTTTATTAAGTATTCATTTATTGTTTTGTTTATTCATGATTTTTATCACTTTATATCCCTAACATGCATGATGTATTAATATTATAAATGGCAAAGAATTTATACATTTGAATTATGTACCTGGAGACCAGAAAAAGTAAGCTGCTAACAAATTTCTTAAATTTTAATGATGTTCAATTGAATTAAAATTAAAGAATGCTCTAAAATTTTGATTAATCCATTCCTTTCAAAGATATAGAAAGATTGCAAAACTTACCAATATGTCAAAGTATCCAATTGTTCCTGACTTCTTATTTACAAAAAGAAGAAGAAATCCGATTCTTTCCTTAGATGACTATGGCGTCACTCGTGATGCAGCTTATTTTTTCCTTAAATTATTAATGAATTCAACTGCAGTCCACAGCAACAGTTTCCTTCTACGTACAACACCAAAATGTGGAAAATTATCTTGGTCATTATAGTTCCATATCAATCACTGGAAATCATTCCACTGTTTCTTATTTGATTTGATACTTATGGCGATTTGATTTTATATCTGTAGCCTGCATCTGAAAACTTTTTTTTCGTAGAATTTGTTATTCTAGACACCTAACTAATACAAATATTCCAAAATTTCACAATATTTACGCTTGAATTTTTATAATTTGAAATATGTTGACTAATTATATATACTGAGAACTAAAATATATTAATAAAATGCTCTCATTGAAAAGAATACAGCCATTATACAGATACGTGAACAAAAGTTCTAAAGACAAACGTTTTTACCGAATATAGTTTTGGAACTCAGAGCAGAATAATTCCATATTTTAAAAAGAAGCGAACAAAATACACTAGACAAAAAGTTTCGAAACTTTCTCCGAAGTAAAAGTAAAGTTTATCTAAAAATATCAAAATTATCCAACTGAATAGACTACGAAATAAAATATCTTCTGGAACGAAGCAGAATCGAGCAGAAACCGGCGTAAAGTTATAACAGTAAATAACACGTTGCGTTTGTCAAAATAAAGGATGTAAACACAACACTGCACTTCTTATCGTCCACAACTCGGACTTCCACTGCAACTTCGTAGCCAGATGTGAGAGAACATCTGCGTAAGACGTCAAAGACTTTTCAACCAATAGAATCCTCCCGATGAATTTTTACAGGTGAATGCGCTACTTTTTTCAAAGTAATTTATAATTTTAATTCGAAGTTATCGCTTTTTGGTGATTTTAATTCACATGCACATTTTTTTTTACAATTAAGTGTACGCGATATAGAAGTGTTACGAATAATTTTCATAGATCCAAACGGACATTCATTGTAATCATTTGACATTTATAGTATATGTGAGAATTTCTAAAATGGCATATCCATGATTTATCAATTGAACCTTTTGTTTCTAATTTGTCATTTGTTGATGTTAAATTAAATGTATTACTCTTTTTAATATAATATATTTGCTAAAGAATATTAAAATTCGTTTTCAAGTAGGAAAAGGAGAAATTAAAGAAAAATGTAATAAAAAAGAATTTTCTACAGCATAATTCAAACCATAATTAAAATCAAACAATATATATTTAGAAATTAAATCGCATTCCTCTTCAAAATATGCTTATACCTACACATCATAAAAAGCCAAATTATCCAAATTAAGGGCAGTTTTGTAGGTGAAGATACAAAATTAATATATCAAATGAAACAATTAAAGGGGGAGTAAAGTTTATTTTAAATGAATTTAGTTAAAACGATAAAGAAAAATACATTGACTGACAAACAGGATTTCTACGAAGAACATTATTAAACAGCATTCTTAGGTAGAATATCAGATAAAGTACCCAATTATGGAAGTTTTAATGAGTGCAGTTTGTTCACTAATTAAATCTCGTTTGAAAATTTAATAAGAACTGAAAAGTTATCACAGCCGACTTAATTCAATTTCTTATATGCTTCAAGTAACAAATATAATTAGAATTTAGTTATATATGTAAAGTATTATACATATATGCATAAAATTAAGCACCTTAAATCAATAAGTCGGTATTCAATTGAAGAAAAAGGAAATTCTTATGTTACTCGGAACTAATTATAATTTTCCCCGAAAGATTATATTTAGTCTAAATATAATTTTTTTTTTAAATATCGAGAACGGAGATTAGAAACCTATGTAAAATAGCAATTAGTGGAAAATAAAAAAAATTATCAGATTTAAGGGTCGCTTGAAGGAGACATGTTATTCTATAATTCGAAAAACATCTTGAATTTACAAGAAAGATATTATACTAAGTGAAAGCATTAATGATTTATTTTTTGCCCAATTATTAAAAACTTTGAAAAATTAATGAATGAATTAATGAATTTTAATGAATTTTTGCTCTAAACTATCAATAATTAATAGTAAATACATTTTAGTCAGCCTCTTTTTTTGGCGAAATAACAGTAATCAAGGACGAGATAGAAGTTTTCTAAGAAGAAGAAAAAAAGTTTTTGTAACCTTGACCCTGCTGCAATGATTTGAAGTCCAGGTGTCTTTAGTGCGTGTGTTCTGTGCAAAATTATGCGTCTCTTACACATAAGAGTATGTTTACTGAAATTCAGTGAATATGTTTCTCTTTTTAAAGGAAAATAAACTTTCAGTTTGTTCAAAAGCAGATAAAAATTTTTAACTTTCTTAGTTCGTTAATTTTGCAAATCCAATAAATGCATTAGCATTATATTTTCAAAATAAATAATTATTATTGCAGACTTATCATCTATATTAATTCCCACTTCTTCACTTGAAAAGTATATGAATAAAATATGAAAAATTTAATTTAAAAATAGGCCGCTTTTTATATTTTAATGTTGATGAATTACACTATTGGTAGGAAACTGTTGAGAATAAACAAGGAGTATACTAATCATGAAATATATTTCAATCAACATGGAGACAGTGAATATGTCCTTTTTTTTGCAACAATAATATGTTCGAATTTCTAAATACCTAGCTTATTCTTGACATTGAAAAGATATTGAAAGATACTGGCAATCTATTTTCTCATTCTTTCTATTACTGATTTACTTGGAATTTATAACATATACTTTAATATGCCTTTATAAAATTATTATTCAGTTTTAAGAAATTCATACGAATTGCATTTAAAGTGGCTATATAATAGAATTGTTGATATATGTATTTCGTTTTTAGCTCAGAGTTCTAAGTCAGGTGATCTATCTACAAAGCTTATTTATTAAGTATTAGATTTTAAGCAGAAGTATAATTGATTGTAAAAAGTATATTCGATAATTCCTGTTGTTATTGAGAATTATGAACCAAATTATAAATTAATTTAATTCGAAATTTAAGAAAATCATTTTCTCTAACATCAAAATTTTTGCATATGAAGAGAAATTCTCTCAATCTTTTCTCTTAATATTGAACACAATTTTTTTAATAAGTCAGTTATATGTTTGGTAATTTCTCTTAACAAATAGAAACATATTTCGCGTAGTAAATTAATTTTCATATTTAGTGCATCAGTTTAGTTTTAGAATTGTTTGGGTCGAACACCATCTCGTATTTCGCATCTAACCATTACAATCACTGAACTTTTCATATCGCAGGATAGCCTTTTTTTTCCCTTTAGAGCAAAAATTCTGTTACAATTTTCATTTCTTTAGTGCTTATTTATAAATATTTCCATTAAATTGGCTTGTTACACGTTTGTAAAGATGGATTATTGTACGCTGTGTTGTATGTCATAGATTCGCGCATTTCTTGATGAACTAGATTTTTGAAACTTTATTGACGTGTGTGTTCTACTTTAACATTTTGGGGACCTGATTATCACTTAGTAGCTTGATTTAATTAAATTTTAATTTCAAACGCATTATAACACTGGTAGTGAATTTAAAAATAAAAAGACTGATTTCAAGATTTTATAAATTTTTTTTAACAACAAATTCTATGTTTTAAAAGTAGGAGAAAATAAAATTTAAAAAACTCCTGATTTTTAGATCACAAATAAAAATATATTTTTAAAACTTGTTTTAGTTAAATTCATTATTTATAAATAAATCCGATTTTTATTATCCAATAGGAATGGAGCATAATCTCTTTTCTAAGGGATTGTGCCATATTTAAGACTAACTAGATCAGGAAATCATTAAAATGTGTTATGAAAGAAGTCGAATAAATCATGGAAGATACACTCCCCACTTTAAAAAGTGAAAACCATAAAGCAGAAACCAAAGTAATGCTTTAAAAATTTCAAAGGATAATATTTTCTTCATTCATCTCTGCATTCATGATGTTTGGTAGTAATGACGAAGATGTATTTAAATACGCAGCGTTAACATATCATATTTGTAGAGAAATTTTTAAAATAAAAATAAATCACGCAGCTGTAAAAACATAATAATATGCTTTTTGTATTTTTTGTAATAAAAAAAATCGGAAAGTTTTTTCTGATTTGTTGTTTTTAGACTAGTAATATAAATATGTTTCTAAAAACGATTTTTATTAAATATATATTTCTTTCTAAAATGAGAATTATTCTCAAAACTCTGTTGAAAAAGAAATTGGGGAAAAAAATATATTATATATATATTTTTTGATCATATTCTACTCACCATGCAAACACTTACTTGACAAACAAGTATGTTGTTATCCTCTTCTTCTTATTCTGTAGAAATAATCGTTAGATATGATGTGCACAGGGTGTGGTCATGCGTTGAGTAATCAAGCCATTTATTATTTATAAAGACATTTCGAAGAGATAGAGCTATTCAATTGCCAAGTATCGATTTTAAGTAATTACGTGCGAAAATCATAGTTTTGAAAGTGTATATATTTTATTAAAATATAATCAAAAATTGATTTTAAATAAATGGGCCAAATAATCTTAACCAAATACTTAATGTTAGTAAAAGGTTAAAAGATAAAGCTGGGATAAGAGTCAAAAACCAGGAATTTCTCTGCTACCTTGCCTTAGAACTTTTTTACTTAAAGGTCTGTTTCGATACCTTTACCTTAGAACTTTTAAGACACTACGCACGAAACTTAAGCGTTTTCACAAGAATTATGATACTGAATTGGTTTATTAAAATAGTGCAATCGTATTTTATATGTAGGAAAAATGATACTTTAGAAGTCAATTTTTAATAAATTTAAATCTGATAATTATTTTTTTCATTTATTAATGAACATTTCAGTTACAAGTAGATATTTACCCAACTAAGAATATTTTTCCAGGCTGGTCTAAGATTCAAAAATCAGGACATCCGATCAGTTTGTTTTAAGCTGATAATACAGAAAAAATTTATTGAAAAAAATTCAACTGTGATACTTTTATTTAAGAGCATTTAAAAAGAAATTGTGCTTAAGATACTTTTTTCATATATCATTTATACTCAATTTTTATTTTACTGATGTTAAAATTTCTTAAAATACTCAACTTCCTTCTTACTTATTTCCCAAAGAAGAATTTAGAATTGACTGAACACTTTTCATAAATTGTTGCAAATTTTTAAGAGTGAAATAATGTTTATATAATAAATTCGACCCATTATCAATACAGATATAGAATTATTTTTAACTCCAAAATAGCATTTATAAAAACTAAACGTAATTGGTGGTGTTATTTGAAATAATCGTTTTCTAATGCTCGCATGAAAGTAAATTATTCCAAAAAATCAAACTTTGAAAAATATCCGCAATTATTTTATTCCAAAAATAAACCGCTTTTGAAAATGAAATTTTTCACGAAGGAGGGAACATGAAAGTTTAATTGTATTAGATTTATTCCAGTGCACATCCATTTCAAATAGAATTTTCTTAATTGAATTGAATTTTCTTCTTGAATCCCAAAATGATTGTTTTTATGAGATCAATTGATTACATCCAAATTAAATTTTGTTGTACTAAACTAGCGATTTATGAAGCATAAATCAATACAAAGTTAAATGTTTAGAGTAATCAAGTAATCGAGAATCGCATTCTTTGATAAATGTAATAAGAATGCGCTTGCAAAAATAAAATATTCCTGCAAGTAGCAAACAGGGAAACCGACTTACATTAGTTTTATTCTGATGTACAGTCGTTTCAAATAAGAAAAGGTGAATCATATTCACTTTTTCGATCACGAAAATTCGTGAGAATCTAGTCGAGCCGCCTTGTCTTTCATTTCATTCAACTCACTAAGCACAACTACCCGGACTCAACAATTAAATCTGTTAGTCGTAGCAGCTGAAGGGCAAGGATATCAACGCAGGTGGAAGCAAATTACCGCGTTATATCATCGCGTTCTTTTATGTAAATGCCTTCGGCAAGGTAATTCCCGAGATTGATATTCAAATAAGTTTTTTTTTTTTTTCATTACCAAGTACAAAGAAATCAACAAATTTGTTTTTAAATAAAATAAATGTGCACAAATAAATAGGATTTGTTATTTTCCCAACGGTTCTTGAATGCACTTATTTAGTTTATTGTCCCACATTAATGATGAAGAAATCATTCGATATTCTTAGAATTCTTCTGCCGGCGTCCTCGCATAGGGTAGCACGTCTTCCCCGTGATCTGGGCGTCCTGGGTTCGAGTCCCGATTCTGGCAGGATTGTTTTTCATCTGTTCTATCTGTGAGATGTGTAAATGTGCCCCCACCCTGTGAAAAGAGGCTGTGCAAGCGAATGTGATGCGTGAGTAGCTAAGACGTACTCTTGGCCCTCGTTGGCGCTACTAAAACAAGAGACGCACCTTCGGTTTAAAATCGCTGATTTCGTCAGCGAGCTTGTTCATGGCAGGTGCCATTAGAAACAACAACAAGAATTCTTCTGTACATAGATATATGAGATTCTGGTACTTAATCGTATGTGGCGATTTTCGGCAAGTGTTTTCGTTCTATAACTTTTAAGGTATCGGAATGAAGTAGATTCATTTGGAAGAAAATGGTCTAAGTACTAGACGAGAGCATGGACGGAATAAAAATTAAAATAACGAGTATAAAAACACAAGGAGCTTGAATTTTCCCTTTCTTATTAAACCAGACCTTTGATAAATTACAGTTGGTCTTTAAATTAGGATATATATGCATTACCATTTCACTTTTTTGAAAAGGATAAATAGGCAATAAATATGACATTATTTATACTCTTTCGCTTGATTAATTTTCATTAATGAGAAATTTATAGCTTCCATTTAAACAATTTTAATTATAATTTCAAATCCATTAGAGAAAGAGACGTGGAGGATGTTTCAATTCTGGGGGGGGGAGAGAGGAAGGAGAGGGTGTTAAAAATGCCAAATATAATGATGAATGCTATGGACTTAAAACAAATATTTTCATGATATCAAATTAACGAATGCGCTCATTCCTTAAAGTATAATATTTCTGATTGACTTTATTTTTAATTAAAAATTGAAAGGTTATTTTTCAAATGAGATCTATTATTGTACCATATAAGCTTAGCTTAAAAAGGTTAGAAAGTAACCAAAGAGAAGTGAACTGAGAAGCTTGAAAACTATCCAGAAAAATTAACTATTTAAAAAAAGATAAAAATTGTGAATTGTAAATTACACGATCAATTTTGTAAAATTAAAACTTATATTTATAAACAATTGTTTTATGACTTATAAAATAAAAAAATCCGTAAATAATGTTAGGAGTTTTTTTTAACTTCTTTATTGGTTATTATTAGTTTATTGGTTATTATACTTTCAAAGGCTGCATTGATAAAACTAAAAAAAATAAAAATAAATAAAGACTACAATGATGATAAAATCATGACAAAGCACATTCACAATTAAGCTTTACAACAATGTGCAAATAAATAAAAACATATAAATAGGAGTATTTATATTGCTTGAAAAATGCTTTATATATTTAAACATATTGAAAATATAATAACATGTGTAACATATACGTATATTATTTCTTTTAATCTAACTATTTGTTATGCTTGAATTTAAATTGAAGTTCTTGGTAAAAATGATTTCGCATGTCAAAAATTGTATTTAAAAATAATGATTTAAAAGTCATCCTAAGATTTTGTTTTAAGATCGCTTCTCTAAGTAGATGCTGACTATTATAAACAGAGCGTGAAATGTTTGTTTTTTCCGTATTAAAAACATAATATTTCTAAAAGTATGTTTTATTATAAAATTAGAAGATCAAAGTGCAAACGGGATTGTGAGAAATACAGGCAATATATGCTTGTTAATATTCGAGATAAAATCGTTAGTTGTTAAAATAGAACTTAAATTAACAGAAAATAGTTTAATTTGATGAAATAATAAATGCTACCTGAATGAATATAATAATGTTTGATAGTGGTCCTGAGTACAGAATTTGTGACCCTCATACCATTTCCAAAATGCAATTTCTTTGTTATCCTTTTTTGTGTCTTAATAAAAAAGAAAGAAAGAAAATGGATAGAAAAAAAAACTGCAGTGCATGTAGATAAATAATTTTAAAAAATTATGTTTGTTTTCTAAAGTAATGTTATATCCGTGTTTTTTATTTTTAGTTTGTGCACAGAATACTGAATCTCCGCGTTATGATTCGTTGATTGAAGTGCTTATTGTTGTTGTCATTTAATAAGCGTCCACTCATTAAATAACGAATGTAGTAATGATCCTATTCAGCATTTCAACTTCCTGCTACATTATTATGCGGTTGAATGAATGTCGGTAGCTGAAAAATATTTATCCTTTAAGGTATGCGGTTTCAAAGCATTAGACTGTATTAAATTAAAAAGGAAAAAAATTGCATAGGAAAGATACGTAATTGTAAATATTGCAGGAGTACATGATGTTTAATAATGTTTTGTGGAAGTTATGCATTCTAACTAGATGCACATGAACGATTAATTTTTTTTAAAATTGATTTTCTGTTTTTAATAAATTTAATTGACATTTGAAAATTTTTAACTGTGGGAGTGGTCTTCTCAGAACTTTCTTGCATACTCTTAAATAAATACTATATCTGCGCATTATTTATTAACTGCATGCTGTCCTCGAACTACAATTACGATAGAACTTGTTAATGTGCAATCATTGACGATTAGTTGCTGGGATATAATACCAGAAAAATGAATATGTATTTTGGACGACTTTTTTTTACCTGACAAAATATTTGACTTTTTTGCCTGACACTTTTTTTTTGTTGCTTGAAATCAAAACTTGCCACATAATTGGAATTATAATCACAAAATCATATAACAAATTTTATATATGTAAGGTATTGCGTTTTTGAGTTATCACTTTTACATGTTTGAGAAAGTAAAGAATGACAGACGGTCAACCCCTTGAAAATATGATTCTAAATTTAATGCTTTCTACTCTTTACATGTTTAATAAGTGAACCAGATTTTATTCTTCAAGATCTCTTCGTTTTGTAGCTATGATATTAACTCATATTAGGACAGCTGGTCAAACAGATTTCCTCTGAATAGATTTTGGCCAGAATTCCACAGAAATCCAGAAATTTGGTGGGAAGACCATGTACCAATATTTTGGCAGAAATGTTCAAAGTGGTGTAAAGACTATATACCAAATTTCATTCGATTAGTTCAAAGCGTTTATGATTTATCGTATTCACAAACAGACATATTACCAAATGGACACATGAGCATCTAAAACGCGTAGCTTCGTCAAAATCCCGAGTTCGTATTTTTTGATGATTAAAATACATTCTCTTTGTATACGATACGAGAAAGTAAAAAAGTAGTAAATCAGGATAACAGTTCGAACGATTCTAAAGTTTTCAAAACCAATTAAGAAAAGAAAGAAATTGTCAAAGATGCTAATTTAAATTTAAGTCTTATTTATTTGGCTATTTATAACATAATTTCAGATTTTAAATAAAAACGGCAACTTAGTGAGGTAGTATACATAATTTTTCTATCGATTCTTTTAAAAATGTTTTCAAGGCGAATTCTATTTATTAATAAAACTGGCTAATATTCTTGAAAGTGAAACAAGTACATTAAACGTGCTTGCAATCTTATTTTATAATACTTACAACAGACCTTCTAAATCTTTTATCACTTGAAAACCCTGTTTTGCCTATAAAAGTTTTCAT